>CM021776.1:902275-1175895 GCA_011076525.1 Nettapus auritus | reverse complement strand
GGGCTGCAGCAGGGAGAAGTGACTCCATCCCAAACAGACCCAACACAGTGTGTTGATCTGCTTGAGGGTAGGAAGGCTCTGCAGGAGGATGTGGATAGGCTGGACTGATGGGCCGAGGCCAGCTGTGTGAGGTTTAACAAGGCCAAGTGCTGGGTCCTGCACCCGGGCCACAACAACCCCAAGCAGCACTACAGGCTGGGAGATGAGTGCTTGGAAAGTTGCCTGTCAGAGAAGGACCTGGGAGTATTGGTTGATAGTCAGCTGAATATGAGCCAGCAGTGTGCTCAAGTGGCCAAGAAGGCCAACAGCATCCTGGCTTGCATAAGGAACAGCGTGGCCAGCAGGTCCAGGGAAGTGATTGTCCCTCTTTACTTGGCTCTGGTGAGGCCGCACTTCGAGTACTGTGTTCAGTTTTGGGCCCCTCACTACAAGAAGGACATGGAGGTGCTTGAGAGAGTCCAGAGAAGGGCTGCGAAGCTGGTGAGGGGTCTGGAGATCAAGTCTTATGAGGAGCGGCTGAGGGAGCTGGGATTGTTCAGCCTGGAGAAGAGGAGGCTCAGGGGCAACCTTATCGCACTCTACAGGTACCTGAAAGGAGGCTGTAGCGAGGTGGCGGTTGGTCTGTTCTCCCACGTGCCTGGTGACAGGACGAGGGGGAATGGGCTGAAGTTGCGCCAGGGGAGGTTTAGGTAGGATATTAGGAAGAACTTCTTTACTGAAAGGGTTGTTAGGCATTGGAATAGGCTGCCCAGGGAAGTGGTGGAGTCACCATCCCTGGAGGCCTTTAAAAGACGTTTAGATGTAGAGCTTAGGTATATGGTTTAGTGGAGGACTTATTAGTGTTAGGTCAGAGGTTGGACAAGATGATCTTGGAGGTCTCTTCCAACCTAGATGATTCTGTGATGCTGTGATTCTGTGATAACCTAAAAATTCCTTAAAAGAGACAAAGTTACGAGCAGACTGACTAGATTTGAGATTTGACCGTGCTGGCATTCTGTATGCACTGCTAGCATTCTTTGCAAGTTGAAATGTGTTAGACTAATCATGTTCATTATTCTCAGTAGTTAAAATGATTAAATAAATGTTGTTTTGCTATTATGTAAGCTTTTTATATTAACCTTTTTTTATTGTGTGTGACATGCCAGTGTAGGGAGAGGTTATCTTCAAAATTTTGCAGTTGTTGCAAGGGAAAATTTGATGGATTTGGTTTAGTTCATAATCAGCCACTACCCTCAATATTTTATCCTGTCTCTGTATGTAGGAAAATCCATGTATTTTTTGTATATCTAATTCTAATTTACATATAATGTATTTTTAATAGCATTCCCAAATTTTCATAATACCAAAATCATGACATGGTCTTGATCCCCCCCATACATATATATATATATATATATACACATATATATATATATAAATCATCTGGTATCACAGGTACATCTAATGGCCTATATTCATTCGCAAGCTATAGGAATATATATTTGAAAGTTCCCTATCTGCATTACAAGAATTTGACAACATGAATGTGCTGCACTGTTTCTTTTTCTTCTGGCAAATTACTTCAAGGATTGTTCCAAAAATAATAGTATCAATTCTTTATAGAATTGATATTTTAATAAACAGAAGGAAATAAAATCCAGGAAAAGTGGATAGTTTAGACTGACAGAGAGTGCTATCTGATTTCCTTATTTCTGTTGTGGTGGCATGTTTTTAGGAGGCAAAAGGTGGTTTTCTGTTACTGTCTCTAGCCCCAGTATACATCTTGAAGGGCCTTATTTCATTACCTTACATAAGAGTCTCTATTTCTAAAATCAGAACATTGGGCAGTAGCCCATAAACTGTCAACTGTAGGGAAGTCCTGGTGATATATTCATGGTCTGCTCATTTCATTTTTTGGAAGAGTCATTTTTACCTCTGGGTTCTGTCAGTAGTGCGTAATTAGAGTCTTTTTTTGACTTCAGTGGAGTTTTTGAGAGTGAAGTGATTACTGGCCTGGGCCCTTCGATTATTATTACAGGTCCAAATCCTGATACCATTGTAACTAGTGGCAAAACGTTCCATGAAATTTGTGACAATAAGTATGTGAAAATAGGCATGTAGGAGTGGAATTGGATAGCTCACAAAATTTATTGCTTACAATCATTTTGATGGGTTGGATTTTACATTCAAGTACATTGATTACTGTCACTGTGTCCCGCCGGGCTGCCAACACCCCTCTCTCAGCGCCGTCCCCGGCCGCTGTCGGCACCGGGCCGGGAGCTGAGGACAGGCCGGGCCCTGGCCCCGGCCGCCGAAGGAGCCGGGCGGCGGCGGGGGGCGCTCAGGGCGCGGCGGTGGCCCCGCTGCGCTGCGCCGCGCGGCAGCCGCCATGAGGTGGCGCCCCGGGACCGCCCGGCGGGGCGGCGGCGAGGGGCCGGGGGTTCCTCGGGAAAGTGATGCGAGCAGCCTTAGCTCTCCTCACGGTGTATTTCAGATTTTTGTTGTTGTTATAACTATTTTTAATTGTTTTTACACGTTATGCCCTTTTAGGCTACATTCCCTGTCACAAATACACTGCTGATAATTCAAGAAACTATAGCAGATGGCAGTGATATTTCAAGAAACATCGATAGTTCTGTATTGGAATGATCCTGTATGCTGCTTTTTGGTTAAAATCCCGTAATTTTTTACAGAGAGCAGTGTTTTTATTTTATATGACACTATTTTTAATTGTATACTACTGTGTTGAATCTCAAACTTGATTTAAAACCATAAGTATTCTTATGAAAAAAGTGAATTGTTTGGGAATTCAAAAGTGAATGTTGCGACTTTCAAAGCAGCGACTACACATGCTTGAAATGTACACGAGGGTAAAATTTTTCTTACTACTTTATATCAGATTTTACTGGTTATTTTTCAGTGTTCTGTTAGCTCTTGCAGTATGCTAGGTGGTACTCCATTAACTGTTAGGATGCAAAACATATATATCATGACGACGTTACATGTTGTAATTGAAATGGGGGCATACTGAAAGCAAAGGAAGGGTAATAAACAGATCCTGTGTACTTTTTACATATGCTTAAAAACACCCACTGTATTAGTTGTGACTGATTGGTCCTTACTGTAGCTGTCACTGTGTATGTAGTCTTAACTATAGGTGCCAGAGGAAAACTGCCTTCTGAAGAAAGTAGTAGAATTAGAGAGAAATTAAAGAATCTCTGTGAATGAGCAGTGCCTGCAACAGTCACAGACTGACATCTTGGTGAATCTTAACTAGTTTTAGGGGTTTGTACCGTTGCCTCTCTGTCATAATGTCCCTGTCATTTTCTGTGAATAACAGCAAGATCACTAGTAGATCTTATGAAGTCTTTGGCTTATTGATTTGCAGCTGGCAGTAGAATTTGTGTTTTTGTGCAGAGAATAAAGAAGGATTTTGTTTTCAGTTATTACTATGTTCATTTAGGAGAGAATGCTCTAAGTTTCTGTCAAAGAAGCTCAGGTTCCTGAATTAAAGAAAATATGCATTTAAAACAAATGCATCTGTTATGGAATCAAATTGTGTCTTTTACTCAGATTTTACTTTTTTTTTTTTTTAGGTTTAGTTTTTTTTTTTTTTTTTTTTTTTTTTAGGAATGTGTTATAAATTACAGATTATCATATCCATTTATTAATATAATAACATTCATGATGACTAAGGATTTTATATGTTGTAGTTTAAATCAAAATCTTTTATCTCACTGAGGAAACTGAGGCATCTGTTCATACTCTCACTATAAACTCGGGAAGGATAATAGTTGTGATTTTTCGAATGGCTGTATGTGAATACTCTTTTTATCACTGTAAACCAATTCAGTTGACAAATTGCTTTTTTTAAAAATGATGCCCATCCTTATTTAATTTGAGCAATCTTAATTGGGAATGTTATACATAGAAATCAGAGCCTGTGTATATATTGTAATACCTTCAATGAAATACATTGGCGGTTTAGTTGCCTGAGTAATTCACCATTTAAAACTTGTTGCCTGTCATGAGATATTGCATTTAGCTGAAGGACGCAGTATATTTAAAGATTGCTAGACCAGTATTAAGTCTTTTGTAGCTTTAAATTCTGGGAAAATTTGTTTCTCCTAATATAGAAAAACAGAGAAATCCAAGTCTCAGGGGAAACATTAATGCCCCACTTAAGCAGTGTTAGCCTTTCATAAGCAGCAAATCTCATTTCTCTCTGGGGAGTCCCGCCTGGAACATAAGATAACCTACACTTACCCTTGCTTTATGCAGTGACTCCATAAAACTCTACAGCTGTAGCTGACAGCAGAATATTTGAATGATTTGAACAGTGTAAATGCCTCACGTTCATTTAACTGAAGAATTCAATCACTTGAATGCCAACGATTATTCCTCTTGGAGTTTACATTTAAAAAAAGACAGCACATCTGAATTCCTGTGAGAGCGTTAAATTGCTATCTAATTAGAAGTGCAAAATTACATATATTTAAAAGATAATTAAAGGTTTGAAGGCTGTTGAATAACTGGTTGTACATCTAAATGAATCACTGAAAATTTGTTAGCAATATGTGAAGCTTTCTTTTATTCTTTGCTTTCAGCTTTGAAGTTAGGTATAACCAAGCTCATGGGTTTAAGTCTGGTAGTATTAAGATAAAGGCAGATGTTTTTAATTATTTCTACTCAAACCCCAAATAATTATAAGCAGCTGCTAGTTTTACATAATCCCAAATGATAAGGTCCTGAGAATGCAAATAAAATCCTAAATATAACAGTTTTTTTTTTCAGCAGAGTAAACCACATACATGTTACATTGCTACTCAACTGCAATCCACCTGAAAACGTTGAGTTCAACCAACACAACCTTTTTCCAGTCTGTAGGTGTGTGACTTAAAGCTATTTTCTGTTGCTTTGCTTTTTGCCTCCTGTTATATATTTCCATGTTGTTTCATTGATTTAAATATAAACACACTATTTGTAACGTAAGCACGTGTAATACTTGTAAGGAGACAGCAATTTAAATACATGTGGCTTGAGATTTATATTTATTTATTTATTTATTTATTTACATTGCTAGAAGGTTCTTCTGTGTACGTGGTACATCTGCTTGTTCCTACTTCTCTGCCTGGAAACTTAGAATTGCATGTTCTCTTCTCTGTAGCAAATGACATAGCTCCTGTTGTCAGCTTTTATCTACAGTACTGCTGGAAATTTTATAGTGTGGCAGTTTTGCACTGCCATCTGGCATGAAAAATCAGTCCAAAATAACTGGTTTTCACTGCCAACCATAACCTAGGAACTTCTGGATTAACATCTTAAATGATAGGCTTATCATGAAAGTCTCTCTTTGGAAAGAATTGTTCTTTTTTTTTTTTTTTTTTTTTTTTTTCCTAAGGAAATCAAAGTGTTACTTTATATATATATATATGTACGTATATATATTAACATAACATTGTGCAGCACGCAACTTTGTTTTTGACTGGACACCAAAGAATGTTCTACAAATTTAAGATTAAGTGCAGATCAGTAAAAGACCATTTGAGGCCACAGAATAGATGCAAATCATGAAATAAAATTATCACAAGAGATGAATCAGGATCATGGGGGCAGGAAAACAATTTGAATGAAATAAAGAGCTTAAAAGCTGAGCAGTAATGATTTACACTGAGGTAGGATGCAGCTTCACATGTATCCCCTGGCCAAGTGTTTTGGAGCTATGTAGTGAATGGTGAATGGAAACTCATTTGCTATGGGTGATGTTATATAAACAGGTGAAGCACTGAAGGGAATTTTTCACATTTTTTTAATCTCAGAGTAATAATCAGCCGATTGAAGCAATCTCTTCCCTTTTCTTCTCATGTCCTTCCCTATATCTTGCCTTGTCCCATAGTATTTAAACTCAAAGCATATTAGGGCAAGCATTATTGTATTAATGGACCAATGCCGAAGGACTTAATCCATATTTGCAGGGATTTGTCATTTGGAATTATTGAAAACCTACCTGAGAAGTAGGAGTAAGTATCCCTTTTCCTTCCTTTCTGTGTGCAATTTATTCATTAAAATTAGTTATATATGCAAGCTCAGCAAAGCATATTTGCACTTATTTGTCTCCTCTAAAAAAAATGGGGATAGTTCTTAAGTTCTATTTAAATTAATACATTATTCTAATTTTGAAGTACTAATCCATAAAGATGAAACTTAATCAACTGATGCTGCATCTTAAAATAGGAGGAGTGATTTTGTTGTTGTTGTTGTAGTTCCTGATTTCCTACTTTTGTACACTGGATAGTAGTTTGGGATGGAAGAGGTTTTTCCTTTGAAATTATTATACCTCTTTAGCTTTTGGTGGTTGTTTGTTAGATACTTTCTTGCTATCATATTTTCTCACAGAAGATTCCACAAATGCGGCTAAGCAAGTTCACTGAAGTCTATTGACACTTCCAAGCAATTCAAAATTGCCCTGGTATCAGAGCAACTTACTCTATCTTACCTCCCCATTATCCAGATGGAGCACGTCTGAGAAATTACTGTCACCTTAGACCCAAGGCTTGCAGCTGTTAAGATGTAGTTTGCTCCTTCCATGATCAGATTGCTACACTCTGACTTATAAACACGTGGCAGATCATATTCAATGCAGATGGTTTGAGACTGTTCGTGTTAAAAAAGAAAAAATAAAATAAAATATGAAAGTGAAAAGTTTAATAATGGCACATGTAAATGGTTGTATAGGGGGTGGTGTAAAAATGTGATTCAGTCTTTAAACAGTACACGTCACACATTGTTTGAATCATCCAGTCCTATAACAGTTTGGCCAGGCCTCAAATAAAAGACACTGAGGAAGATAAAGCTCATTCTGATTACCAAATAAAACGATTTCCCCTGTTCTTTCCATAAACAAAAGAATATTGGAGCTAACATTTAATTCTGAGCAGACTAAAAGATTCTTTATTCGCAGTCCAGATATTGAAAATTTTTCAGTGGCTATCTTTTTTTTTTTCTTTTTTTTTTTTTTTCCTTTCCTATGGTTTAACTACTGTATAATATCACCACACATTTTATATTGGCCAAAGTAGATTAACAGCACACAGTTTAAATCTAGTTCTTTTCCTCAGGCACTTAAATCAGTGCAATTTGGTAGAACTCCTAGTTTCTATCTTTCCCAATGGATCCTTTACTAATTTGTTTCAGTGCTTTATAGTAATCTTGCAAATGGGACTGGCTTCAGCCTTCAATCAGTATTTCATACTACACCCAGGAGTCTCAGACAGAGATAAAAGCGAAGCTAGATTCAGTATGCTACCAGAGAAAATGGCATAGATGAATGCCATTTTTAAAAGCTGGTGGATTGCTTCCGTGTCCATGAATAACTTTTACTGAGCAATTAGAATAGTAATAAAACTAGAACAAAACTAAAGAATGGCCTGATGAACAGTAATATGAAGGACTCCATTATATTTTAGGCTCCAGTTACATAAGGATATGCAAATTCACTGCAGGGAATAATGTAATAATCTTCCATGAAGAACACGTGTAAGTAAAGTTACCCACATATACAAACAATAGCTTGCTTTTTTTTTTTTTTTTTTTTTTTTTTTTTTTTTTTTTTAATCAGAACAGAATCTCCCTGATGGAAGTTGTTTTTTACATTTTCTCTGCATCCTTTCCCAAACTGTATCATGAACGCTCTTCACATATTGAAGTCCTGTGTAGGCAACTAAACACTAGTAGCCCAAAGTGGTGTAATAACTGAATGAAGCGTTAGGCTTCTCAGTACTTTGTTACTTCCTGTTCTAAATGTGGTTTAAGATCTGCGCTTCCAGTTTGAGTGCTTATGGAGTCTACCCCTTGCTTAAGCATTGGGATTTTGGCTTTCTTTCTGCTTCTCTGACATGGAGATACATCTTATTCCGTCTTTGCTGCAGAACTTTGTTTTGTCCAGCTTTTTATTTGGTTTCTTTTGGATTTTGTTTTTGCTCTTTGCATGCAAAGTATGGAATCTATATGATTAAAACAAATAATTTAAAATTAACATAATCAATATGATGCAAAATATTTGCTGTACATTTAAAGCCCACTTCTGCTGTCAGACACACAACATCAACTCCTATTGTCATTAGTAAGGTTTTGCATGTGTGTCTGAGAATGCAGCACATCCCAGAAGCCCTTCAGCATCTGTGAGTAAGGATGCAATTAAACATTGGAACCAGGACAGGAGTTATTTCACATTCGTTCTATTCAAATGATACCAGTTAACTTCAATGTCACACTTTTCAGCTCTCAGTATTTCAGAGTTTGACTGCCACCATTTCTAGACAAGCAGGAATAAATCAGACCAAATCTTTACTTGATTAATAGGTACAGCCCCAGAGAGTAGGCATAGTTACTCCTTGTAGATAATACAGGTATAGCTGCAACCACAATGAGAGGTTTACAAAACATAGAAAGATACAGAAATCAAGCCCTACCAGATGTTATCCTCTCATTTTATTCTTGTGAGATTTAACTATGGTAGCTTCAAAGTTTTGTGTTTCTGTACTGGGGTTTTGTTATCTCTTCAGCTATCAGAGCGAAGTCATGTAGCAAGAATTAATCAGAGCACTGAGCTGCTTGAATTCATGATCTGGTATATGAGCATGTGCTGAAATTAGTAATTCTTTGTCTCTTTACCCATCTGTTGAATAGCATCAGCCCAGAAGTACGCTAGTTGTTATGAGAACGCTAACGTCTAGCATGGGAACAGGAAGACTGCATGAAATTACTCTTCAATTACATCCACATGAATTGTTAGAACTCAGAGCTCAGTCTAAGAGTTACAGCAGCAGAGTTGCTAAGAGTTTTTGTTACTCAAAAGAAGAAATGAGGATTACGAATTTTATTCCTCAGAGAGTAATCTGTAGAAATAATTGGAGTATCCTTTTTTTTTTTTTTTTTTTTTTTGAGTAAAAATCAAATCTGTGCTAGAGAAATATTACTCTTCTACCAATATCTCAAAATCTCTTTGTGATTACAATCCAGCAGTCACCATTTTTCGCTGTTTGTCATGCCTGTTTTTACATACTGTGACAAAGTCAGCTGTGGGATTCACATGAGAATAAATTAATTTAGAGAGGAAAAAGTCAGGATGGAATAACCTTTCAAATGCTCAGAGAGGAAGTTCTCTTCGACCTCTCTGGTCTCTCTGTGATCTGCAGAATAGGACTGAAAATTCCTGCGGCACAGGCCCCAGTGATGAATGGGCTGAATTGAGCACTGACAGCTTTGGTTTATGCAACAGTTGGTCCTGGACAGGAGAATCAACTATCACAGAATCACAGAATAGTCTAGGTTGGAAGAGACCTACAAGATAATCTCGTCCAACCTCTGACCTAACACTAATAAGTCCTCCACTAAACCACATCACTAAGCTCCAAATCTAAACGTCTTTTAAAGACCTCCAGGGATGGTGACTCAACCACTTCCCTGGGCAGCCTATTCCAATGCCTAACAACCCTTTCAGTAAAGAAGTTCTTCCTAATATCCTACCTAAACCTCCCCTGGCGCAACTTCAGCCCATTCCCCCTCGTCCTGTCACCAGGCACGTGGGAGAACAGACCAACCGCCACCTCGCTACAGCCTCCTTTCAGGTACCTGTAGAGTGCAATAAGGTCGCCCTGAGCCTCCTCTTCTCCAGGCTGAACAATCCCAGCTCCCTCAGCCGCTCCTCGTAAGACTTGATCTCCAGACCCTTCACCAGCTTCGTAGCCCTTCTCTGGACTCTCTCAAGCACCTCCATGTCCTTCTTGTAGTGAGGGGCCCAAAACTGAACACAATACTCGAGGTGCGGCCTCACCAGAGCCAAGTAACGAGGGACAATCACTTCCCTGGACCTGCTGGCCACACTGCTTCTTATGCAAGCCAGGATGCTGTTGGCCTTCTTGGCCACTTGAGCACACTGCTGGCTCATATTCAGCTGACTATCAACCAATACTCCCAGGTCCTTCTCTGACAGGCAACTTTCCAAGCACTCATCTCTCAGCCTGTAGTGCTGCTTGGGGTTGTTGTGGCCCAGGTGCAGGGCCCGGCACTAGGCCATGTTGAACTTCATACCGTTGGCCTCAGCCCAGTGTTTCTTGCCATACCACATAAGGACTTGTGGTGGTGTCATCCTCCGCCCTTATTTGAGTAATGAAAGATATAAGACCGTAATTTTTTTTTTTTTTTTTTTATTTAAACATTTCAAATAGACTCTCATAATTTTTCTTAAGCATTTAGATTAAGTTGTTTATTCAGAGACTTTCCTAAATACTTTTTCTTCTTTCACAGATTAAGGCTTTTGTTCTTACACTAGTAGACTCTCTGATCTTGAATGTTCAGCAGAGGGCAGAATTTCCTACATTATAAACTCCCTAGTGTCAAATCAATTTGTCACTAGAATGTTTATTTAAAATGTGAGATTTACAGAGTAACAGTGACTAGTGATAAAAACTATAAATTATAATTATTAGTATATTACTTTTTTCCCATGAAGTTGTAGATAAAATATGGTATCAGCAAATGTTAACACCACACTTCTCAAGACTTGCATCTTATCTTGTTTAAAGAGAAATGTGTAAACATTTTCTTGATAAGATTATAGTAAATATAACTTCCTGTACAGCTGAAAGATTTAGTTTGAGGCATTTAACATAAACTACAAGAGGAAGGTCTCATTTAGGATCCTTTTGAAAATAAAGAAGTACAACTCCTGAGTTTGACTTCTCAGTGTGTCTTTCAAGATCAGCTTTGTAATATGGTAGGAGATCATGCAAATAATCATGTATGAAGTTTTTCTTTTTTTTTTTTTCCTTCACAGACAATGTTTGTGTAGCAATATGGTTCATCTTATGTGAATTAATCTACCTACTGTTATTTGTAGTATTATAGCATATAGCATACAATCAGCATATATCCAGCAAATTTAAAAAATCTTCTGATACAAATGTGCAAGCAAAACAATGTGTTAAATATTTCACCTTTTTTTTTTTTTTTTTTTTTTAATGCCAGTATGAAGAAGGGAAGAAACGAAGAAAGCCCAACTACAGTAGTGTGGATCTTTCTGAGGTTGAGTGGGAAGACAGAGATGATGTGGTAAGCAGTGTGTTTTAAAAACCCTGTCAAAAGTCACTGTTGCATCCCACAACTGTACATGGAAACTGTTCAAGCAGTCATTGGAGTGGTCACCTGACTGGTCCCAGGAAGGAAAAAAACAGTAGCCCATTTTAGTTTGTTCAGAATTGTATAACCTTCCTTTTTTTCATATTGTTTCTCACATAGATATGCATGTACATACACTGCTAACACAAACTGTTGGGTAAAACGTATCACCCAGCTTGTGTGCTCCATGCATCTCATTGTGTATTTTTACTGGGTAGCTAGGAGCACTAGAGAAATGAATAGAATATCTCTGTTGGGCTGGTCCAGGCAACTGCTGAAACTCATAAATGAAAGAAGGTGTGTAACTACTCTTCATGAGATCCCTCTTTCCTTAATGGAAATAATTAGAGTTGTTTTCCTTAATGTACAAAATCAGATAAATAAACAAACTTTGACCTCTGTTCAAAATGCAAATATCAAAGATTCACTCCAAACTCCTAATTTTAGTCATATGGGTAGCTGCAGAAGAATTCATTCTACGTCTATCAGGTGTTATGCACACAATCTGTTCTGGTAAATTCATTTTTCAGTGCTCCATCTACTCTGTGGTTCACTCGTATCCTTATATTGCAGGCTTAGCCTTTGCTGCAGTACTGTATCAAAAGCTTTCCTTATGTCCATGGCTTAACCTTTGCTTGGTCTTTCTGTTACTTCCTCAATAAATCTGATTTGTTAGGCATGATTCGATTTGTGTGAATCCATGCTGACTGTCCTTAATTAAATTGTAACTTTCCAGGTGTTCCCCTTTCTGTCCTGTAATTTAGTTTTTCCCATAAGTTCCATGCTGCCAAAGTCACGACTGCATGTCTGTATTTTTCATAGATGTTTCCTAGCTCCCTTCTCAAATATCAATACCAAGCCCCCCATACCTCTGCATTTCCAAAGAGGTTTTGAATATATCCACTGAAGATTCCCATATTTACTTTGTCAGGTCATTCCTAAATCTGGGATGGATCACGTACAACTGCCCCTGGAGTTTTGTCGGTCTTCAGATGTACTAATTTCTTGATCCCTGTTCTGACATAAGTCTATATCTTCTTTCTCCCTTGAAAAATTTATCTACCTTTCCTCCCCCTCCCTGCTCCCTTTGTGAATAGTGAAACAGTTCATTTACGTTTTTAGCAATGGCTGTTTCATCAGGTGATAGATTGTCCCCATCCTCTCCTAGGAGACCATCTTACCTCCTCGTTTGAACTTTTGTGTTGGAATATTTCTTGTCTATTTTTTCATGTTTTTCTATGCACACATTACTTAGGACTTCCTCAGTAGATTTTCATGTTCTGTAGCCTTCTATAATCTTGGCAATCAGGTTGACTTTATAGCTTATCTTTTCTCTTATCTTTGATAGCGTATTACACAATCAGTTCTTCTTAAAATGACCTTTTAAAAGTTCTTCTCTCAAATGTTATTGGAGTAGTTAAATACAGCTTTTAAACCTTCATGATTTTTTCTTCTTGTTTTTCTTTTTTTATTCCCTTTTATTTCTTTCAATACTTTCTCTGCTTAATTTTTAGTTTCAATCACTCATATTTAATCATTTATTAGTAGAAATTCAGCAACATTGAACCATTTATTTGTCATTGAAAATCAGATTTCATTTGTTCTATATGTTCTATCTGAATATACATGAAAGCAAAAAATCAAAATTCAGCAGTTTCTAAGTATTTCCATTGAGACCCCCTAAGGTCTGTCTGATATTTTGTAAATTTCTAACAAAATTTGATTTTTTTCATTCCAGAGGATGCAAAAAGTTTTATTTCACATTTTGATGAAAGATACATACATAAAATTTATCTCTTTCCCACTCACTTAAAAATAAAAATAAAAAATGTTCATATTTTTTAATTATAACAAAAAAATCTGTCCAATTGTTTCATATTTTGAATAAGAAGAATGTTAATCTACATTACAAACAAACTAAATCGAGCATTGCATTAGTAGAAAAGATCCAAGTCCACTGCCCACTCTGTAATAGTAAAAAACAAAACAACAACAAAACACCTGTAAATCATATAATAAGTTTGAGAAATATTTAATACCTACGAGAAAATAGATGTGCTATTGCAGCTTTGGAGCAATAATAAACACAATTTTCAATACTTATATGTAGTACAAGTGTGTCATAATTCTTGTAAATGCTTGTAATTCATTAGTGTATTTCTGAATAAGCAGTTATTCTCTGATAAATAATCCCTCCAATAGGTAGGACTGGTAATAGAATACTCATTTGATGTTTGATGTTTAGCAACCCACTGTTTTATGAAAAAAAAAACGTTGGATATTGTAGAAAAAGTTATTAATGTTCAGAAGGTTTTCCTAATAATGTAACAATGCCATATATATTTGGACATTTAAATATCGAAATAGGGAGGCAAAAAAGCAACATTAAATCATATTTTTTTCAGGTATTTTTAAAAGTGAGCCTGGTATCATTACAAGTTTTTCATGTTTGTGAAGTATTATAAAAGTCAGATATTTATACCAAGTTAATAAGACCTTCATAGATGCATATAGTCAGCAATACTAAAAGCAGAAAAAAAGAGAAGGGTCTTTGAAAGAAGATTTTTGGCACTAAGGAGTTGGTAATCTTAATAGCATTACATCTAGAGGGGGATTGGAACTTGAAGGAAGTTTTATATGTTACTGTAATGAAATCTGTCTTTTTATGCAACTTGTCTGATGTGAGGGTCCAAATAAGTGTCCAAAAAGTTTATTATTTTTGTTAATCTTTTGAATAGGCACTTTCCTGATACTGTTAATTTTGTGTGAAAAAGGTAAAAATTGTTTTGGAGACTTTATATGTTGTGAAGTAAAATATTGACTTGAGAGTTACATGTGGCTCTGTTTCACCTAAGGCTTTGGAGTTGATGTTCTTGATTTTTTCCAAGCTTGAGTAGTAAAGCATTGTTTATTCAACTGTAGAAGGAAAGAATTAATGTATTCATAGAGCTGCTTTTAGTAACTTACACTGCTACTGGTATATTTTTCTCCCATGAAACACTTCTGTGGAAGCTGAAGACCGTTTCTCACTTTTTACCACATTAATTTAATGGTTACATAATTTTACAAGAATATAGAATGATCTCATATTATAGCAGTGAAACTGGCTTGTTAGCAATTGATTGGAATACATTTAGTTGAAAGTAACAATACGTACCACTCTAAAGATGTGAAGAAATAGTTTTTCTCTAGTAATTCAATATGGAAAAGCTGGCAGAACTAAGCTTAGATTTTTTTTTTCACCATGAAATAGAATTGGTGTAGATATATATTCATCACTTCATTTCCCAGGTTACAGTACCTGCCATGTTGCTTTTACTGTATTTTATTAGAAATAGAAAGCTTAGCGCTAGCTTATAAAAATAATAGGGGAAAAAGTGTCTTCCAGCAAAGTTTGGAAATATGCACTATTGAAGGACAAGAAATTTCAATTTGGATAGAAACCTTTTTTTCATTAACTCACTTCTTAAAGTTCTTTTACTATAATTTCTAGCTAAATAATTTTTTTATAAAAAAAAAAAAAAAAAAGACCATGAATGAATATTTTGAGGCTTGAAGCCAGTTGAGGCAGTACTTATTTTATGCATTTGAGAAGGAAGATGAAACTGCAGAAGAGCTGAGAAACCAGATTACAAAGCCAAGAAATGTAATCACAGCAAGCAAAAAAGAAAGAAAGAAAGAAAAAAAAAAAGAAGTAAAACTCTAAATCCAATATGTAGACTGGATCTTAAACACTACTGAGAGTTTGGAGGCCCTTTTAGTAAATCTATGACTTGCCTGAGGCTTGGGGGAGGAATGGGTCTCAGACAACTGCAGGCACCAATAGGAGAAAAATGAAAACCATGTTAAAAATAAATGGAACTGTTCTGTAAATGCTAGAAAGTAGATGGTTAATTAAGACCAGCTATGCAAGTCCAAAACCACAAAACTTAAAATGGGAAAATATTTCCAGAATTGCCTATTATGTATTGTTAAAAAAAAAAAAAAAAATCAACAGTAAAATATATGCTGTATTTTATACATGCCTCCAGGTAAAAATTATCCTCTTACACTCCCTGACAGAAGAGTATGATTGTTAATTCAAATGTAGATGCCCCAGAATTAAATTTAAAGAGCTGCAAAGTTTGCAATTTTTGATAGGTCAGCCATGTTCAACTTTGTCATGAAAATAAAACCAGATATTTCACTGGTAATTTTGGGCATGCTCTTTTTGCTTCATACTCTTTTTGCTTCAAAAATATATGACTGTCTTCACAAATTTTGATTAAAATCTGACTGAATTGCTAAATCTGGCATGAGGTTCAGAAGAAAAGGAGATACTTATTCTGCAAGAACACTGTTCTTAAGAATAAGTTCTGTTCAGATTGATAAGCAATAGAAGAGAGACAAAAATGCTTGTTTCATTTATATTTTTCTGCATTTCCAATGTCCATGAGGAGAGAGTATGAATTAATAAGCAGTAATGGAGGGTTTCTGTAATGAAAATTTCTGTTGTGAAAGATTTATAGATGCTTCTAACCACAAGAAGTCTCACAAATATTGCAATTTCACTTTGTGATTGAAGATATCCCGAAACAACCACCTCAAACTTTCTGTACTGGGCCATTAATTAAAAATACAAGCAAAATAATTTGCTTCTACCACACCCAAATCTAACTGAATTCAAATAAAATACTTCCATATCTTGATGGTATAACTGCTAAGCAGTGACTTTCTCATTTCTCCCCTAAATTCCTGAAGTGATTGATGGACAAATTCAAAATACTAACACTGAGGATTTCTCAGAAACTGGGTCTTGTCATATCTCAGTTTCAGCCCAGAGCCCCTGTGTTCAGACCAGCTGTGGCAGGGTAGACTGTGCTCCTTGCTAGATACACTTCACGGGATTGTGGCCTATAACCCTGATGGGTAACCATGGCATGTTCGCCTAAAGGAGAGGCTGTGCCAGCTGGCATCCTTTGGGAGGAAGGATCTGCTTTCTTAAGGAGCAAACAGGTGTGCTAAGGAATGGCATTGTAGAGTTGATGTCTAAGGGATTTGCAGCACAGATCTGGGAACCTTCAATTCATGCAGAAGCTGAGGTAAAGTTACTGAAAAGCCCAGGGACAAGCCTTTCAGGCCTCAGCGCAGGAAAGAACCTTCTCAGAATCACAGGGGACTGCACCATTTCTGGCAATCCAGAAAGAAACAGATTTAACCTGAAGAGTGGGAGGTAAATCTCTGTGTATGAAACCCTTTTTCATTTATTTTCTGTTTTGCCTAGCAGCTTTCAATTTCCTCTCTTTAAAAGTTATTTTTTGGGGTTTATATACTAGTGAAACATAATTTGGAGGGAGTGTTAAAAATACTTTTGTACTTCTTTGAGAAGGAGAGGCCCAGGCCAATTCTTAGAACTGTGACTGCCTTAGAGCTCCTATTATAGAGATAAAATTCAGTGCTTGCAAGGGGTGCCCAGACACCAGTGGACCACCAGAGTGAATCACAGAGCACTGTAGCTCTGTGTTCCCATTGTAACAGGTTACCGATCAAATGGCCTGTCATGATTTTTCCGGTTCTGATTTTTGATGCAGTCAGGATGTAGTTTCTTGGGGTAGTTTGGGATGCAGCCCGTTAGAGGATCAAGCTGAAGCAAAATGAATAGTGATGTAAATGGGGTTTTCTCTTTTTTGCTTTTGTTATTGTATGTAAAATTGTGATGTATTTAAAAAATGAGCCCTGGTCTAACTTCAGACAGCAAGTCCAGATGGGAACACAGTCTTTAACCTTCCTGTGTAGAAACTGTATAATAGTTGGGTTGTCAGTTACACTGTCCCACATAAGATCCAGATTACTACATGAAGAGCTATTTTGCTATGAAGGATGCTGAGAGCTCCTGCTTTATATACCTCAGCAACTTTCCTAAAGTTTTGTTGCAGGAGTCTTGGCCTTTACAGACTATCATGAAATTTTTAAGGGGTTTGTTCAGTGTGCAGCAGAACTATGAAAACTGAAGAGACAGTACTACTTATGCCAAATGAATGTAACAAGAAGCTCAAAGAATTACAGAAAATGCAGACAGAGGATTTGACACACATTTTCTTCATTTCAGCTCCGAAATGCAATGGTGAATCGGAAAACAGGGAAGTTCTCCATGGAAGTCAAAAAGACAGTGGACAAAGGGGTATAAATACTTTTCCAACTGAGTATAAAACAAGCAGTTACTTTTCTTTTTTTTACAAGCTTTAAGATTGATTACCATAAATATGATTCACCGTGGTATATTATTTCACTCACTGAATGTATATGTTGCTTGTAATTTTTATCACTGACTAAACACTTGATTTTCTATACATTTCTTATAGCAAACTAACTGTTTCCCCCCTCCCCTTCTGACTTTCTTGTTCTGAATCTAGAAACGGGTATTGGTGATGACAAATGACTACTATTATACAGACATCAAGGGTACTCCATTCAGGTAGAGCCGACCATAATAAATGGCCATTTCATCAGACTCATTGGACTTGCGTTTGTACAGAGCTTGTCAACTCATTAAAAGCTCATCAGCAAAAGCTGACAATAAAATATCCCTGGACAATGCTGAAAATAGCTAGGAAAAGAAGCTTACCAGCATTCCTTTCAGCTTTTCCAGGGATGGAAAGTTTGTGCAAGCTCACACAGGCAAACTTGCAGTGTTTGTCATGGCTTACGTTTCATTAAAAAAATATTCAGTTGAGGTTTACATTGAATGAAAGGCTTTCGCAAGTACTTAAAGAGCTATAAATACTATAATCCATTTAAGTAATTACATATTGAGCCCCATTTTGATTTTTTCCACAACAAAATGTAATGTAAAATAAGACAGTATTTCATTTCCAATTTGAGGTTTGGATATTTTCTTTCTCTGAACTACCTAGAGTGTATTTGTGTAACTAAAACTGAGCAAGTCAGCCATGTTATTTTGGCACGTATTTTAGCATAACCAAAAAATAAGTCACTTTACAAATGCTCATATTTGAGTTAGAAATAATCCATTAATAAAATACTAACTGTACCTTATGCTTAAAGCAAGGGCTGATAATTGTAATACTCAACTGAAATTTTCTTAAATGGAACCTCTTCACAAAACTTGAGCTACATTTTTACATAGAGAAAATAGAGGCACATTTCTCTCATCTCTGATGCATGTGTTTATTCTTGTTAAAATCCCCACATGGGTGGTAAAACTCAGTGTAATTTTTGTGGCAATGTCATTCTTACCCCATTTAATAAACAGATGTGGGGCTACATATGTGCACGCAGTGTGACTTCTGATCCTTAGGACAGAAATATAGGAAAACTGTACTGCCTTTTTCAGCATGTTCTGTATGTAGTTTAGATGGGATGAGTGTATAGCTTCAGGAAGACAGCAGGGGCAGCAATTGTGAAAATATAAACTGTAATGTCAAAGATGTTTGCTTTCAGCTTGTTTCCAGATTGAGCTTTTGATTGCAGCATGTGTGCTCTTGGACTTGTACCTCTACGTGTACTTAAAGTATCAGCCCATGTATTTTCAGTCATACTGATTACTGACAGGTTACTAACCTTAGATGCCAAAAGGTATTCTGTGTATGTATTCAATAGGAAGAGTCACGGATCCCTCAGTCAGTTCATTAAATTTGAATAGTCTAAATGGGAGACTGAAAACCAATGCAAAATAAGCCATTTAACTGTGGAAGTTTATGAAGCTAATGTCAATGCAAAAACGTTGAACTAGAGAAAAATATGAGTAGCAGAAAAGGTTTGAGAGGAATCATGCTGCTGTTGCTGCCTATGAAATCTTTTCCTCTCAGTAGCTCTATTGATTCCCACATTTATGTAGTTTCTCAACATCTCAGACTAGTTTACAAAAAATTGTCTCCATCGTTGTAAGACTGTGGGCATATTCGAGGCTCAGATGAAGAAATGTCATGCTGGGTGAACAGCAGTGAGCTTAGAGGGGCTCATTTATTAGTTTGCTAGAGAATAATGGTTTACTGTACCTCTAAACAAACATAAATACAGCCAATTGTTGCAGGAACATCAGAACTGAACCAGCACTGAAACAGCTAGTTGAACAATAAATATGATCAGTGAGGACTTTGAAACAGTTTTGAAGTTAATTGGAGTACACTAGCTAGAAGTGTTAGAAATGAAAATATCTCTGAATGTCTTTTATTGTGTCACAGATTTCAAGGTCCGCTTTATTTCTCTGCACAGTTTAGGTGTGGCTCTCTCTAGAGGACATGGGAAATACTTCTTCAGAGGGAATGTAACTGTAGAAGAAGGTAAGATACTCTCTACCTGGTCACATTCCTGACACAGTAGTTTAGTTATTGATGTGGTAAGACCTAAAGCTTTTATGTTTCTCTGCAGATTCCATAAGGGAATTAGATTTTATTTTATTTTTTAGACCTTCTACTTCATGGGATTTTTTCCTCATTTATATTAAGCATAGTCAGACTGCAAATTTTCTTTAGATGAGCATCATCTCCTGTCCTCCTCTCTCAGTGTTCCAGAAAACCACTCATAGTCTAATGTTAATTATTTGTGATAATATCTGAATGAGGTAACCACTGAGAGCACTGTTACAGCTATGTTTTTTTTGCTCACATGCTACACATTTTAAAGCATTTCAGAGCTAAAACTGCCTAGTCATAGTAAAAGTAATGAGTCGAAAGGCCCTTCTTGCTTCGTTTTTTTTGTTTTGTTTTGTTTTGTTTTGTTTTTTGGTTGGGGGTGTAAGTCTGCAAATAAAACGTGGAGGAGTCAACTGTAGGATGGTGATAAAGTTGTTTGGCAACAAGACCAAAATCTAAGGGTCCTGAAGATGAAAAGAGAAGAGAGGCATTTTGCAAGGGTAATTAGGCAAAGGGGTCTGCAGGAGCTGCTTGTTGGCCTCAATCTGTGCGTGGTGTATGTACCCAGTGGAGGAGCTCTGCGCTGTGAGCTGATGAAGTTCTAGGAGTTGCAAAGAAAAAGTTGTTCAAGAGAGGAATATTTTCTGATATTATGCTGAAGACTCTGTTGGTCGCTGTTTCCAATTCTGTTTCTTGTTTCATTGATTATTTTAATTTTTTAGGTCTTAGTTCTTCAGCTTTATGCTTGCAACAAAAATATGTTTCTATTCATGCTATATAGTTTATGAAGCTGTTGAATAAAAAAATAAATTTCTAGGTAGAAGGAGAGGACAGCAGAAGGCTTGGAACTTACTCTCCAAATTGTTCCCAACATCTCCTATCTATTTTCTTTAATCTAGCCATACATTTCTACCAGCCAGACCGATACTTATATATACCTCCTGCATACATCACCAAAGAAGTTGATGTAGCCATAACCTTTTTCCCACTGTTTCCTTCACTGTTCCTCTGTCACTGACACATTATTGTCCTCTCTAAGGATGATAATTGTGGTTCTAGTTTTGACTTTCCTATTTTCTTTAACCACCATAGGTCTGTCTTTACATAGTATGTACTCTGGGGGTAAAACGTAGAGCCTGCTTTCTGAACCCTGTTTGCTTACTGGCTGTTGATACATGCTTTAAGAGTTTTGAAAATTGCCAAAGTACATTTTTATTGTGCTGTATAACTAATGATATAGTTCTTATTTACAAGCATCTGCATGACGTGTTAGAACAATAAACCTATTCTGAACAATCCAGTAAATTGCAGTTTTGTTCATGGGTTGTGTGCTTAGTTTTTGGGAGGAGTTGTTTTTTTAATGAAATATTTTTTAAAGGAGAGAAAAACTCCTGTGAAAAGAGAAATATATGGTTTAGCATAAAGAACTTTACTTGCCACATAGGATAAGAGAGTATGAATAAGAGGGGTTTTAACCATTGTGCATTTCTCTTTGCTCAGGTTTTCTTCTAAACTTCAAATATATCATGTGAGCAATTTGTATGAGTTAAAAATTATCAGGAACAAAAGCCCCAAAACTTTTCCTTCCTTTTCATTTTTAGATCTGATTTAGTTAGCTTTTGCCAGTTTGTTAGACCCTAAAGTGTTTTTGAACATGGTTTACTGTGATTTATTATATTGTGGTAATAATGCACTTTCCAAGAAGGGAAGGGTTTATGTTATGGAGTGTATGTTAATAACCATCTGTTACCCAGACTGCTCCCTAAATAAACCATTATTATTCCTGTTACAGGTTTACATGATTTAGAACACCCTGATGTATCTTTAGCAGATGAATGGTAAGCCTTAAACAAAGCATGAAATTGGTGTCTGTTACCCTTCTTGGTTTCATATTGTTTGTGCTTGCTGAAAACAATTCTTTATGTTCAAATACAAAGATCATGTTTATACATATTAACATTTTAATGTTTTGACAACATGTTCTCAGGTCCTATTGCAACACTGACTTGCATCCTGAACACCGTCAAATGACTCAGTTAGAAGCGATTAAACGATACCTCACAGGAAAAGAGCCATTGCTCCAATGCAAGTATTTTGTAGTAGACGTTATCCTAGCTAAAAACTGTTATACTGCACCTTCTACAAAATTGAAAGCTATGTAGTTTAACCATTGATAACTTGAGATTGGCTTGCATAGCTAGTATAACTTTGCAATTTCATTTGCTTTTGAATTTTTTTCCAGAGTATCAATAAAAATATTGATGTTTTCTGATTTTTATGGTAAACAATATGCCTGAACCAAATATTCAAGGTTCTGTTTAGATGGTGTAGCTATGCAATGTTATCATTCCATCTCGTTTCATAAATTAAACAGGATAGGTCTGAATCAAGCCTTGAATGACTCTTCTGAAGAATATACCAGATATTTCCTGAGTGTTTCAGGGAGGATATGTATAAAATTAGCATTTCTGAACTGCAAAGCTGAATAAAAAAACACATGGATAAGTGTAGTTTTTTTCTGAGATGCTTGCAGAAACAGAGCTAGTGTGACTTAGTAGGCATAATAGTTTTAGCCTTATTTTGTTTGCAAATCCGAGCATGAGATATATACAGGAACATGTTACATGAAGTGGAAAATGCATTTTTGTGTTTTCTAGCCAAAAATTGTTGTTTGCAATTAAACTATATATATATATAAGCTACATTGTAATGAAACACCATGTAATGTAGTAAATGCTTAATACTGCAAAAGGTTTGAATGTACATCACAGACAAAATAAAGTTTAGTGTAAAAAACAGAAATCTAGTTATCTAACAAAAAAAAAAAAAAAAAAAAAAAAAAAAAAAAGATCTGTATGCACATATGTTTACTGATTTCACTATAATGTAATAGGTGACAAAGAACTGATCCAGGAAGTTCTGTTTGATGCAGTGGTGAGTGCACCAATTGAAGCTTATTGGACCAGTCTAGCATTAAATAAATCAGAGTAAGTAAGCTTTGTAAGTAAGTCATTATAATTATGGGTATCTTTTTAATAGTTATGTTGAAGAACTGATGAAATACCTTGCAAATTCTGATGCTTTGTCAGATTAGCAAGATTTATTTGCATCAGTTTTTTAGTCCCTTTCTGATTATTTGCCTAAGAGTTTTAATTTTTCAACTGCATTAAAATGCAGGAAAAAAATATATTAACCATTTCAACCTAACTAGCACTAATTTTGATTCAGTATTAAGTGTTTATTTTGTAGTATGTACATCATGATGATTAGTTCTAAGGTTACTCAAATTTTACAGCTTAACTAATGTAATTGTATACTAACCACAGCACACAGTTGTGACTTTCTAACACTGTTTAGAATAATTGAGGAATTTAATGTATAATTTACTAAAATTGTTTATGGAACTGGAAATTTATCTTGGAACAAATTATATACAGAAAAAAATGCCCTAGTAAAATAAATCATTTCTGTAATCACTTTTTTTTTTTTTTTAATTTGTTTTTTTAGTTTTCCAAAGCTAAGTGTTAAGCAATAAGATGTTATATATATTAGAGAAAACATGTTAAGATTAGCAGTTTGCATGAGATACTGTTGCCGAAAGGCAATTCTGGGAGTTATCCTGATTAGATTTTGTTAAATTTTAATATATATATTTTTAAAGTTACATGAAAAATGATACTGTCGAAAAAACATACTGAATGAGTAAAATCAGTTGCAGTGAGATCTATTTCATCAAGCTAAGGATTATCCAGTGTCCTCTCAGAAGATAAAGATAGAAAATTATTGTATGCGCATATACTCTAGGCACCAATGAATTCAATGAATTTATATAGAAGCATAACGTTTCTAGGAATCCTCCTACACAATGAAATAAAAACAGATCCAGTAAACACAAGGAAGACTGCTGTGGAGACATACTAGTGGGAGACATTTGATCCCCTTTCATATTCTGATTTATGCTGATTAGACAGGACATTTTGTGATAATATATCAAGCTCTTGTTGCCCAAACAAGCTGTTTCTTTAAAGCAGCCACATTGGTCCTGTGGCTAGTGATGCAGCAACACGGCAGCCTGACCTGCCTGCCACATTTTCTCCTAAGGTCTAGAGGCAAATACCTGTCCTGATTGCAGTTACGTTTGACTCTGAGCTGGCTGGTTTAAATCTAGGTTAGTTTTTGCACGTTTAAGCAACAATCACACACCTATAGCTTGAAGTGTAGGTGTACCATAGAGATGTTGACCAGAAAGGGAGCTGGATCTGCATTTCCTGCTCATCTGCAGTCACTTGGTGGCAGTGGCTATCCAATGGTTATGTACCTATGCTGACCCTTTTTTACTCTGTCTTCCATGTCATGCCATCCCCCAGATCTTGCCAAATTTACCTTATTTTACTTTTCAGTTTCTCTTGGTCTAAATAGCACTTCCACATTGTATGTTTTACAAAGCACATTTGACTTCAAAGTAAAAAAAATTAAAAAAATTAAAACTATCTTTCTAAAAAATGTGTACACTTGTATCTTCTATGACTGGTAGCATAGCTTTGTCTGTTTACTGCCTGGAAACATCATCTTTGTTTGTGTTCTGCCTTATTTTAGAAATTCTGACAAGGGAGTGGAAGTTGCCTTCCTTGGAACACGGACTGGACTATCTCGTATCAACCTGTTTGTGGGTCCAGAACAGCTTACTAATCAGTAAGTAACAAAGCTATGCTTGGGAACAATGTGTGAAAAAATGTTTATTTTAGGAAGCATACCTACTGTCTCTTCCAGGGTTTTGCTCTGGTGCACTGAAATACATAGAACAAATTAGAAAGATTTAATAGGATCCTTTAATTTCTTTCTCTAACTGGAACATTTGAAATGATGAGCTATTGTATACCTGTATCCTATACATTTACTTTTCCCTCCACTTTTCTG
Organism: Nettapus auritus; assembly: GCA_011076525.1. Taxonomy (NCBI): domain Eukaryota; kingdom Metazoa; phylum Chordata; class Aves; order Anseriformes; family Anatidae; genus Nettapus; species Nettapus auritus. The sequence goes on along the minus strand of CM021776.1, from coordinate 1,151,467 downwards.
GAGTTAGCTTCGCATCTTTATTCTTCAGAAGAGACGCAGAGGAGAGTTCAGGATATGCTACATCTGTAGATGCCAAGGGATTTTTCATTTTTTAAATATCTAATCTAAAAACAAATATCTTAGACATTTTCAGGGTTTTTATGTTATTGTTTTGCAATTTTATTTATTTATTTATTTATTGCTATTGAAATCTAAGTGACAGATGTGGACTAGGTAGAAGGATAATCAAGAGATCTCATAATTCAAAACTTTCCTTTTTTGCTTCCTTGAAGATGTGATGCGGTGGAGGTAGACGGTTAATGCCTGATAATTAATGCCTTTTCCAGGGAGCAGCTTGATAGTGTCAGGCAAATCTATATGCATTATGCATGTAAAAGAAAATCTGTACTTGATGTTTATGATAAATTTTTTATTGAATATAAAATTGTGTGATGTTTATCTGACCAGAAAATATTGCTGCAGTGTGAGTAGCCTGACAGGTAAGATCAATAGTACTGCTATTTCTTACTTTTAGACAGTAAACTAGAACAATGGCATTGAGAATGTACTTGCTGTTTTTCCCCATGGAAACTTTCTTTTGTCACTATTCCATGAGATCCTTGAAGAATAAAGTATGTAGTTGTCCACTACCTCCCTTATATATTCTTTGTAAAGTAGGCTATTAATTACCTTTTTTTTTTTTTTTTTTTTTACTTAAAAACATATGTAAATGGCAGCAAATTACCAAACCTTAATTGCCTTTTTCACATTGCACAATTCACTGTTCTTGCATTTTTCTGCGAGAGAATTTAGACTAAACATTTTTATTTTATATCTGTATAAATGTATTTAGTGGTACTTAGTTTACTATTTTTTGCATCCTTCACAACAAAAGCAATGCAAGTCTGCCTCAAATAATTATTAGGGGCTAAAGTTAACCTTTTGTTGTACAAATAGTATTAGAAAAATGTCCCAAATGGTTTTCTTTTCTGAAAGAATGAGTTTTGTTTTTTCTTGTCTTTTGAGGATAGATACTACTGTGCGGCATGCCACAAACAAGTATTTTCTTTCTCTCTTCTTTCTCAAGAGATTTCCTGACAGCTGAAGACAAGGAGAACATTTTTAATGCTGATCATTTTCCACTCTGGTACAGAAGAGCTGCTGAGCAAATACCTGGGAGCTTTGTCTATTCAATCCCATTTAGTACAGGTCTATAATTTTGTCACTCTACGTTCTGAGCCATATATGATACTGAAAAGATACTAAATATGTCAATACCGAGTAGGCTCTGTAGTTAATCTCAAATGTTAATACATACATTGAAATTTGCAGCTTGTTTACTGGTCCCTTGACCAGGTTCAACATCTATAGGGCTGAGTGAAAACCCAAGATGCCGTGTAACAGTTATTGCTGCATATTTGCATAGGTTCAACTTCCAGTCTAGTATTGTAAGCAAGTCCAACTGAGTAAGTGTCAACATCACAGAGAAGCCCTATCCTTTGTCACCTTTGTTTCCATTTTTTGCAGAGAAGGCAAGAGTTTGATTACTCATGTCAGTGTTTTAAGCGTGTTGGCATGGGGAATTTTGAAATGTTAGTGCCTGTATATTATGTGCATACATCAAATATGAGATTTGCTGTCTTGTTAATGCATTTCCTAAGCACTGTATTCACTAAATTATTTCAAACCAGGGGGTGAGGGTGGAAAGCTGAATTTCTTTATTCTGCAGTATCTTATTATTTTTTTTTCTTCATACACCTGGCAGAAACAGCAAACAAAAGCAATGTAGTGACAGCCAGCACAGCCATTCAACTTTTGGATGACAGAAAATCCCCAGTCGTTGCAGGTAAAATTTTGTTGTTGTTGTTGTTGTTTGTTTTGTTCATTTTTTTTTTCAAATCAGTGTATGTTTTCACTTCCTATTTTAGTTAGGAGGAACTTAATGTAGGAATATAATCTTACAAGAAGAGAGGAGGATGGAAAGATGCAGAGTCAACTACATGACATACGTTGAATTCTTAAAGAACACTTACTGACGCCTTTCCCTAAGATCTTGATCCTTTATTAACTGAATTTATCGATTAATCTAAACTCTCTGTCAGCAATGGAGTTTGATTTAATAGAAATAATAACCATTACCAGTGAAATATTTTTAAAAGACATGATTCTATATCATCATTAATTGGAATATATTTTGTTAAGGAAAAGGAGATATAAATCACTATCTGACATGTAAAGATTCCATACAATCTTAAGGTTTGAAAATCCTGTTCTGTAACAAATGGTATCAAGTGATCAGTTTGCCTAGATTGTCAGAGGTGTGATTTGATCAGAGAATATAAATTGGATAACAAAGCTCTTCAGTTTACCAGCCAAGAGTATAACAGTACCTAAAGACTATAAAGTGAAGTTTGGCAGCTACAGATTAGAGATTAAACATACATATTTTGAAATTAAAATAATTAATTTTTAATTGTTGGACATTGCTCACTCAATTTCAGATGCTCTTCTGAACAGTCTTCTCTAGATACCAGTACTGAATCTGAATGAGGAATTAAGTTAGAGAAGCCTTATGGCTTGTTATACCAGAAACCAAGCCGTTTTATAGAAAATTGGGTAGCTATCACATGAAGCAAGAACCATTTCCCACTCTTCTCATATTTTAAATATGATTTAAAATGCAGTAAGATATGCTGAATACTGCCCTGAAAGATCAAGAATATACAAGGTAATTCAGAAACCTCTAATCTGGCTTTTTACTTTTATTTCTGTAACATTTAGTAACTGAACTAGAGATTTTGGGGGGGGGGTATGAAGCATTTTGAAAGAATATGCTTTGAAAAATTTTTCCTTCCCCCTAGTCTGTTTGCATGCTTTCAGTTTTTATAGAGTTTGGGGTTGGATCAAATAGTGGACAAACTATTTTGCATGAAACTATCAGTCAGTCACAGCCATTCAGAGAGAAAGAAGTACATGCATTAATCTTGTCCTCTTTAAGTTGAGATTGTAAATGTACCATGAAATTTGTATTTCTTCTATTAAAAAACTTTCAACAAAGTTGCCAGCATGTACTTCAAATTTAAGTTTTTTTTATAAAGTTGACAGTGTTCTTTTTAGGCAAAATGGATCTGAAGGCAGAAATTTGAGGAGTGGTAAAGGGACAAAATTTGAAATACTTATTTGCCAGACTTGGGAGACTAAAGTAGGATTATGGATAATGTTTTCAAATACGTACATCAAGGTTCACATTTTGGCCAAAACATCTCATTTTAATTTGTGTCAAGTGAGTATTTCTCATCACTATTTGGTCTGAGCAGATTATAGAAAGCAGCAGTGTGGGATACACATTCCATGTAAAATCACTCTGTTCCCAGAAGGGATTTGACTGAAAATAAAGCTGTGCCAGACTGTTTTTTATTGCAGATAACTGCAAGAGTTAAAAGCAGGAAAAGGTATATAGACCATTACTATAAAATGGAAACCTGAGTTAGGCCTGCCCATGGTGGGCATCCAACTCAATAACTCTTATTACAAAGTCTTCATTCCTATTTTCTTTGTAGTTTTTGGTTGGTTCTATTTCTGTAGAAAGGGATCAATTATAATAGACTTCGTATGCAAATCTATGCTATGGCTCATTGGAAGCAGGAAGACTCAACCCTTTTAATATAGGCAAAAATTCCTAGTATCAGTGAGACTACAGACTGTTACTTACTACAGAGGACTTGAGTGTCACTGTTGCTGTTTCACCATCTGGAACTATTAATCACAGTTCACTGCGAGAATGTATTTCCTTACAGGGAAAAAAAAAAAAAAAAAAAAAAAAAAAGTAATTTGTTTTTAAAAATCCCTCCTGTCTCTTTCAACTGAGATTGTGAGTTTTTGCTTAAATGAATGCAAGTTTCTACAGAAAGTGTGAAAGAAGGAGATAAGGCTTTAATATATTTGTGGTAGCAGCATATTTATTACTGTTTTTACAGAGCTCAATTTATTTGCAGGAGACAGAGACAATAGTACTGACAGTGTTTTTTTTTTTTTTTGGAGTGAAAACACATTTATTCTTAAATTTCTGTCTTAGTGTTCTCTAATATCATGCCACCTATACATAGCTTACATTATAATGATCAGTTTCTTCAAACTGTCCATGTTACAATATTAAGGAGAATAAAAAATGGTGGATTTTTGTTTGTTTGTTTGTTTATTCTTCTAAACATGATCTAAAAATTGTAGAATCATCCAAGTCTTGAAATTCCATGACATCATAGAATAACAGAAAATCCCAGGCTGAAAGAGACCTTAGAGATCACCTGCTCCAACATTTCATGGTAAAAGCAGGGCCTAGACAAGGTTGTCTATCACCTTGTCTGGATGAATCTTAAAAGTCTCAAGGGTTGGAATGTAAGGTAAGATGTCATGTAAGAGCAACATTATTTTTAGTGAGCAAGAAGATAGCAAGTCAATAAAGGATGTCCCAATTTAGGTTGCAATCTAGTTATTAAAAATGAGGCTGACTTAATTCTCTCTTCCGATGCTCATATGAAAGACTACATTTATGCTAAGGGTTGAATTAGAATTCAGCATAACCATGTTGTATTATTTGATACTGCATGATGACTGAACTGAGTTCATATCCCTGATGTGATCCTCTACTTCCAAGCGAATGCATGGGCATTTGATGAGTGCAAGATAGAATTTATATATGTACAGTTATTTTGGTTTTATTTCCATTTATTTTATTCCTATTTGAAGGGGGAAAGTGATTGTTTCGTCATTATAATTTTGTTTAAAATCAATTTTTAAAGATACAGACTAGTCACATACATGAATCACAGAATCACAGAACCGTTGAGGTTGGACACAACCTCTTGAAATCATCTAATCCAACCCCAGTGCTCAGGCAGAATCATCCATAGCAGGTTGCCCAGAACCATGTCGAGTCAGATTTTGAATGTCACCACAGGTGGAGGGGCTAGAACCTCTAGGAAACATTTTTCAGAGTGTGACCACACTGACAGTAAAAACAACCAATAACAGAACCAAAAAAGAATGAAAACAAAACAACAACAACAACAAAAAACACAAACAAACCTAATTTCTTGTGAAACCATTTCCATGTTGCAAAACGGTATGCAAACTTGTCATAGAAAGACCGTGAAATGTACCTGAATTTCTAGTATTGCACCATGGAACAGCAGCATGATACTTAGTGAACATTAATCAATCTAAATTTATATCACAGTCTTAATTTGAACAAATATCCATGTTATCAGTTGCAAAAAACCTTTCTAAATACAAAGATTGGAAAAACAAACGTATAAAAAATGGTACAAGTTTGAAACCTAGTGTGAATGTCATCAGCCTGTTGTTTCCACGATAGAAAGGCTGCAGTAGAAAATGATTTATAGTTACTAGAAGTAACTAGATATGAACAAGTTTGTTTGTTTGTTTGTTTTGTTTTTATCAGTAGGTGGCAATAGTAGTAAATATGTAGAATTGCAAAGATGTTTTGATAATTTTTACAGTAACAAAGTATGAGAGAGGAATATCTAATGAGGTTTTGTACTTATTTTCTACCAAAGTATTTTATAAATGATAAGTTTTGGATGGGAGTTCCTATTCTTCAAGTTTGAAATTAGGGCATGGAAAACACAAAATGAGTTCTCTCTGCACATGTAATTTTCAGTCTCTTCATCAAAATCAAGTAGTATTTTGATTTGCTCATTGTAAGAACAATAAAACTTTACCAATAAAGTCAGACCTGTGGTGTCTGAAAAGAAGCTAGCCCTCATTGCTGTGCATCAAATTAACTGGAATACTGTAGCAAGGGAAGGGCAGTGTAGCTAAATTAGAGAGAAATGGAAGTTCTCCAGTAACCTGAAGATTTCTTATATTCAGAGTAATTCTAAACAGAAAAGAAATCCATGTTGTTCTGAAAGGCATCTTTACAGTATTTTTTTATCAAAGATGAATGAGTGATTGGGAGGTGCATTCAAGTATTGCCATGGCTCTGTGAATCTACCCTGACATACTGTTTTCTGATGAAGCTATGTAAAAAGAAAGACTGCAATAATTCCTGCTTTGACACAAGGGAAAAATCAGTGCATAGGGAACCCTGTTTTCTTTAATTATTGCAAGCTTCTTTTTAGATTTTTTTTTGTTTGTTTTCCTTTTGTGCATTAAGCATTCCTTATACAGATAGCCTAAAGATAGCCACTCTCAGAATCTTTGCACACCCCAAAGGGTCAGATTCTGCCATTCTTTACCATGTTGATACAGTTATAACTTATATGTAGTCATTTCAAGAGAATAGACTTACCGTTACTTTTCAAAATGATTAAAGATGGTTAAACTTTTTCTCATTGCCATTATTTTATGCTACCAAGCAGGAAAAGCTGAGAAGAAAATGGAAGGTACTTAGATTCATATTTTCATATAGCGTCTTGTCTGTCTACATGTATGTGACACACAAGGTTCTGGGGTAGCTGTCCCTCAGATGCATGGCAGGTGCATTAAATTCCATGGTAGATGGTGCCATAGAATTAAATTCAATAGTACACGGCGCCATTGCAAAAGGGAACAGTAACTGTTAGATTACTCCCTGTTCTCTGCCACAGAGTAGTGTTGTGAGACCAATAGAAAGAATTTGTCATATAAGAGATGTCTTAGGAAAAAACATTGTTATATGGCTTACAAGAGTAAAAGAAATAACTTTTAAAGTAATACTACTGATGTCTGCTAAAAATGCAGATCATACCTAAGAGCTACTTTATGTATATATTATTTATATTTAAAGATACAGTGATATATAGAAATATATTTCAGCAGGCTTTTTTAATCAGATATAGGAGGTATTAGAGAATATGAAGAAAAGAGACTAAACCTCTTCTATTCACCAATAGTTTGATTTTTATATGCTTTTACCAAAAATCCTTATTATGCAAACATAGAATATTATGTTTTATACCTGCAAACAGATTGTCCTATGTAAAACCAGGATCCAGTATTTAACTTTTCAGAACTGATTATTTTTCTAGACAGTCCATGTACAGGTTTAAGGTTCTTGTCTCCAAATCCTAGTTAGAGATAAATAGTTGCAATTGTTCTTACCGACCGCCTTCATTGTTCTAATTTTAGTATTGTTTAAGAAAAAAAATGTTGTAACTGGAAATTCAGTTATTCCATGTTATATATCCCCAAACAAGAGGCTAAAACCTTTCAGGTATTTTGAGTGACCTTGAATTTTGAAGATTTAGGTTCTCCTTTTTGTTTCCCTATCCATAAGATAGATGAAATCTTTACCATATCTTCTTTCAGCACTAATTTGTTAAAAATGGCATGTGATTTTGAATGCTTCTACTCTGGCCACAGGAAAGTGACCCTGAAATCCCTGCTGTTTAAGCTATTTCAAACAGTGCCTTGAAGAAAGGAAAGACCTAAAATCTCATATTACTTTTAAAATACAAGTCTGTCTTTCTGTGGCTGGTCACACTTTAGTTTTTTAAACTTTCCTGTTTGAATCAGCCTCGGTAGAACGGCAATTTGAAAGGAAAATTGGTGAATATGCTAGTTTTCCAGTAACTGAGACTTTGGGTTATCTAGGCTCTATGTATGCAAGAGTGTTTTATACTGTCATGGAGGAAAATGTGTGCATTGTATGTGGAACTAACTGCCTTATATTAAAAAACAAACAAACAAACAAAAACCACCAAACTTCATTGCCCTTCTTTTATGTGTGTTAGTAATCATTATAAATGCTACTTCGAAACACTATTAAGCATTTCTTGAAGTGAATTAGAATGAACTGCATGCATATCTCTCTTTGATCCAGATCCAGCATGTGCTTTGAAAAAATGACTTCCAATAATTTAATTAAAAGTAGTGAAGTACTTATATTTCTAGGAATGGCAGATATTTTTAAAGTTTCTCAAATAGCTAAGTCAGTTATTGTTACAACAGCATAGAGTTAAATAAGTCTATTTAAAGTCTCTCTGTACATCTTGCTTTTATTTTTTTTTTTCCTTTTTGTCACATGTATTGCTTTGGTATTGCAATATTATTAAAAACATACAAGCAAATGTCACTGTCATACAGAGTCCCTAAAATTTATGACACCGTCTATAAAACTGCATTTTAGTATGAAGGCCTAAGGGAAAATGAATATGTCATCATAATGACACATCAACCAAATTTTTGAAGCGTTCTAAAATAGATGTTTTCCTTGTCAGGCAAGACAGTGATTTACTTAATCTTTACTCCACATTGTGAGCCACAAAAGATTATATTCAGCAGTAGTGTTTAGTAAATCCCTCAAAATGCTTTGCATGCTTTGGTGAAAAACCACTAGTTTATGTTTTTCCAGAGTTCATTTTGAATATTATCTGTGTATTCATAAATCTAATATTGGTATATAGTCTAATGTTTTCATTGGAATGTATATTTGCACAGCCTAGCATTAAGCAACTGACACACTTAGGTTAGGAGTCACGACTTAGGATTTGTAGGTAATGCAAGAGGACAGGTAGGCTCCTCTAAAAAATACTTTGGAGTAAGTTGTAAAATCCTGCGTCTTGTCCTTGACTGAACAGCAAATCTGAAGTCAGGTGGTATACTCAATTTGTACACTTGCCTTCATTTGTGTTGGTTCTCTATTCATATTACCATACAGAATTAGTGTTTGGAATAATTAATGTGGATCTTTAAGATATTTCTCTGCTAGTGTTGCCTTGAGAATATAACCTCCATTTACGTAATTCTTGGGCTTTCCTTAGAACTTGTTCTCAAAGAATCTAGGGCACTGATGAATGAACGAAGTGAGTATCCCAACAAGTACAGTATACACGTATATAGTAAATTCCAGAGAGAATTCTCCTCTTCATTTCTGCACCTCTGGTTTGATGTTGGTGGGTTTTGTTTGTGTTTGGGTACTATGTAATTTTGACACATGGGAAGAGCTTAAGCAGAAGAATGATCTTGAGATCTACTAGAAATCAGATTTTATTTATTTATTTATTTTCCTAAATAATTCTGCTGGCAAAATATGTTAGATTGTAGAACAAGACAGCAAATAAGATGTCAGGTCCTTTTTAAAAATTCAAATACTGCAGAAGTATAAAGTTCAAAAATACTTTGAGTGATTCTCTGCAATTATGTAGCATATGAATACATTAATCCCAGATTGAGTACTGTGAATTAATTGATTTATTTCCTCCCAGTAGACTACATTTCCAAACATTTGTAATTTCCTTTTTCTTCTCTTCTTGTTTGTTGTGCCTTGAAACAAGCTTGGTAGTTTTATGCAGAAATCAAATGTGTAGTGTAAATAGCCCTAAAATCTGGGGAATCTCTCAGTAATCAGAAATGATGACTGCAGCTTTCAATGGATATAGTTATCAACTATGTAGCCATTGGTTTGCTTATGATGGGTTTCTAATTCCTATTCCTTCTCCCCTGTTGTGGCTTGCTGCCACATCCAGATGATTGATGTTGCTGCTTGTCTCATCTGGGGAGCATACAGTCATTTCTCAGGTAATATAAGCCCAAGAAGTACCAAGACCCTTTGTGATTATTAGCACTATGACACTTTTCAGCCAAGTTCGAAGATCAAAGTTGTAAAAGTTGGCATACTTTCTGGATGCTTAAATAAAGCCTGTATGTCTTTGTCTTCCGGCCAGCAAATATACATGGTTATTAGTAGGCAACAGTTGGCCTTTTTGTTTTGCTTTGTTTTTGTTTTTTGTTAATGCTGTTAATGATAAGATAATGATAGATAATGAAAGATAGATAACATCACTAAATGTTCTACTTTGATATTCAAGAAGTGGGATCCTGATTTTGATTGGACATTACTAGGGAATTGCATTACTAGGGAATAATGACGCTGAATTATGATTGTTTTTTCAAGCTTTGGATGGGAAGGCACATATGGCAAACCTTTGTCTTGCCTTAAACATTTCAGTTTAAGCTTTGTTTCTTTCAATATAGTTTCTAAGGACAATTTCTGTAAAAAATGTTGGCATATTAAAGTTTTTTAATCTCTTTTCTAATTTGAAATTTTAAAGGCCAATTTTTGTGAAAACAAAGTAATACATTGAGCCTCTTTATAAAAGACAAATAAAACAATATGTTTACATTTTCTGTCTTTGCAAATACCTTGCAGAGTACCATGCCCTGATGTTTTCCTTAATTTTGTGGGAAGGAGTGTATTTCACCGAGATTAGGAAAAAATACTGTATTGACTATAATACTTCTCATTAGGTTTCTGGAAAAACAACAAAGCTTTCTCAACAACCTTTATCTGAAATATAAATCTGTGCAGACAACTTATTTCAGCAGCAGATGTCCATTGCTAAGCTTTACAAATTAAGGGGCTTCTGTGAGGAATCACTTGATCCAGTCTTCCACTTGTTACAGTCAACAATTGTTATGGGCAACAAACTGTGCCTTTTATCTCTATTTTTCAGTAGTTGAACATTCTGTTTCCTTTACTGAAAATAAATATTTTTGCATTTATTAATTTAAGTAATTAGTAAATGCTTTTCTCTTTTGACTGCCTGTTGTTTTCTTGTCATCATAAATAACTGGAATTTGTTAACTGCAAAAAGTTGTAAATTTGTATACTCTTACTAAGGTTAAATGAGACATTTCTCTCTCTCTTTAGCAGAGTGAACAACAAAAATACTTTTTTGTTTTGTGGAAACACAAAATACTTTGCTTTCTGGCAGAACTCCATATCAATTTACAGCCTTATGTATGCATGAAAATCCCAAAGCATCTTAAATTTGAGTTGGAAAGTGTTCCTTTAAGTGTTGTGCCCTTCATTGCCTCTTTTTTTTCATTTTCTTAGAGTAAGAAAAATCTAAAGGGTTTTGTTTGTTTGTTTGTTTGTTTGTTTGTTTGTTTTTAATAGGACTGTTCTTTAAAGACTAAGATGATGTACTGGTTATTACTAACAAGGAAATATTTAATCAAGCTATATTTTTACTTTGCTTGAGGACATTGGAAGTATGAACTTACTTGTAATGGAAGCTGCATTTTTGTATCTAAGTCTATTAAAAGACTGGTTGAAATCTCCATGGAGGTCAGAGGTTTATTAGCTTTTATTTTAGGATCTGAACTCTGAATGCAGCTGTGCTCATTTTAGGTGGTCACCATTGGAAGACATCGTGATTTGGCTTGTCTCTGATTTATTTTTTTGTCCCATGAACAGTAAGATCCTATCCTGAATTATTTCAGTATTCCTTGTCTGCAAAACTGTGTTTTGCTTTGCAAAAGGTTGTCCTGCTAAATCCATACAAGAGTAGAAAATGTAGATTTCCACACTTGAATGACTTAGCTCTGAAAAGAGATTGTTCATAAAAATTTAGAAAATATTTCAAAAGAAAAAAAAAAAAGTATCAAATTCACTTCAGAGATAGTTCAGAGATACATCATCAAGAGATTTAAAAAGCCTGAATATAAATATTCTAATAGATTCTGTCCTGATAATATCTCAGATGAAATAATGTGCCTGGTCTAGGGTACCACGTTTAAAATATAATAAAACCGAAAAGGTTCCAGGGAATGCAGGGGGTGAAAAATGTTTGGAAAATGTGGCCTTATCGGAAATTTTGGAACAGCTTGGGTTTTTTAGTCCAGGACAGAGAGGAATGAGGACAGCCTAATAAGAAGTACTTAACTGTTATGAGAGAGGGAGGGATGGAAGACAGTAATTAATTGTTTTCAATGTCTGCTAGATTTACATTAAGACAGATGCTTAATTTTCTCTGGACATGAAAGTAACTGCAGATGCAGGAATAAGCTTTAAAATTTAGGTTTCAATTATTACTAAGTAGATAAGAGCAAGGGTTACATGACTTCTGCCATATAGCCCATTACTCACTTGAGGCTGTTATTAGAATAGCTTGCTCTGGGAACCCAACTGCTGGAAGGAAATCAGAGGTCTCTGAATGCCATGTCACAGCTTCCTTTTGCCTTTTTGGAGAGTGTTACTCAGCTGTTGTCCTCAAATTTCTGGCCTATAAAACCCACCAACAATATTTTCAGCAATGCAGGTTTAGGGTAGATGCTGAGAAAAAAACCTGTAGACTACAAGCACAGTTGATTTCTGCATCAGCTGCCTAGATGGGTCTTTAATCCATGTCACTGGAGAGGTTTAAAAACACCTTAGAAAAATGTCTGTCACAAGTAGTCCAGATATACTTCATCTAGTCTCAGAAAGGGTAGGTAGAGTAGCTGATCTCTCTTGGTTGTCTTGAAACTATTATTTCTATAAATTATTTGAAAAATACTTCTGCACATTCAAAATACTCTTTCTGTCCTAAATTTATGTTACTCTGTTTTGGCTTTGATTTCCTCTGATGGCAAAACAGTGCTGCAGAAAGGGTGGATCCTTGAACGAATTCAGCTGAATGTTTTCTCTGTGAGAACTAGAACGTGTAAACATGCAGCTGTATTATCCTTCCTGCTGAAGGGCAGCATTGTGATCAGGGCTGCCTCTGGAGTCCTGAAATTTTCAAAATGGAGCAGTTGTGTGGATTTGGGATTAAGACGCTTCAGAAGTGTCTGTAGCAAGCATGCATACCACTAGGAGAATGGGGAGTGTCTGGGTAGTGTCTCTTCATATATGTTATCTATGCTTATCTCAGTGCTTTTACCTGCAACATATTCCTTCCTCTTCCTGTGATGTCTCAGCTCTCTTCTTTCTTCCCTAGTAAGTACTTTAAAAATGAAATGTGATGCCTAACAAGGTACTTCCTGTATTCTAAACTACATAATGGATGTAATGCTTATTTATTGTCTCCTAGGGCAGATTGGCAAGTGGAATGTATTTGGAAATGTTTTAAAAAAATGTTCTAAGTTATCACTGGCAGCATATGGACTGTCCAGTTCTAAAACTGGCTATGAATTGTATTTTGGAATATATATCAGATAATCTAAGATGTCAAAATCTCTTCATTTATAGCTATTTTGTATTTTTCTCTGCAGAAAGCTCACTTGTGTTGGGTAGTGACTTGACTACACCATAAGTCGTATATTGTACTAATATTACCTTGGGAGCTAGTCATGAAGAATGGAATACTTGGAAAGGGCTACATTAAAATTCATTATCTCAAGCACACAGCCTTACATAGAGGCTTCAGAATATACAGCAAAAACTATAGATACATTTGCATTCTGCTACATAAAGTCTTTATATTTATACCAATGAATGAATATACATGTATATATAAAATTTCTTCAGTGTGAAAAAGGAAAGAAAAGCAATCATAACTATTAAATCAATCCTATTTAGATTCTGGGCTTTTTAACTGAAGTGAGGGCTCTTTATTTTGAAGAAACCAAACACAAAAGTAATTCAAGCCAAGGAACTATCAAATGGCTCTTTTTCCTCAGGGGTCCCATGCTGTCTTGCTTGGGCCAAATGTTCTCTGTGGTATTTAGCAGTAATTGCAGCATAGGCACAACCATAAACAGCAGCTGCCAACATCATTAGACACACAATTCCACAGACAACTCCAGTTATTACTACAGTGGCAATTGCATGACGCAAACTAACAGGCCTTGGCTTTGGTTTGGGTTCACAGTTTGACCGGCTGTTTTCCCCGTGTTCATTGTGATGAGCATGCTTCAGAGAACTTCGGTGCTCGAAGTTGTGGTGATGAATGTTAGCCAGATGAACATGAGCTGTTGTAAGAGGGCATGCCCCAAACAGCTCATAAGGAACTTTGAGGAGGTCCTTGCCCTTCCGAATCCCTGGTGTTGAGCAGATAATGCCATCACTTACTCCTCCTTAAAAAAATAAAATAATAAAAATAAAATAAAATAAAAGGTTTTATTATAATTTCTGAACTCTCTTCACGTAAAAATAACACATACATGAATTACATTTATAGTCGGCTTTAACTTTATACTTTTGAAGATTTATAGCTTTATCTTTTTTCAGCTATATCAAAGATAAGATTATTACACTTTAATACTAATAGAAAAAAAATGTGTAAGTACTAATTCATCAGGAATTGTAATCTGTGCTTTATGGATGCTAAAGTAAGAAACAATAGGGGTATAAAAGTAAGCAAGAAAGAAATCATAGATAAGAAGTAAAACATATTGCTAACAGAAAATTCATTGCATTCAAATTTCTACCATTACTTGTTTTTATAAATAAAAATTGAAACAACATACTTAGTAAACATATCCCACTTGACTGAAATACCCCATTTCAATCATTCATTTCTCATGAATCATTCTTCTGACATCATACACTAATTACAACAAAGCAAAGAGAAAGTTCAGTAAGTTGTATACCTGAGAAATGTTTTCAAGCAAAGCTCATGGTAAGAAAATATTCAGAGATCTAAGGGAGTTAAGGTTAATCAGTCTGTTAGCTTGTTCAAACGGTAAACTTCATGATTGCTTTAAGCCAGCTTCTGCTCTCTCTCAAAAGATGTTCTTAGTATAACGGGAAGTGAAGTAGTCCTGGTAAATCATGCTGTTCCTCAGCATGTAGAGCAACACACACTGGGTGTAGCCTTCAGGGCTCTAATTAGCCTATATATCATGGCTTTAGGGGTATAGTATGGTGAGGAGTCAATAAGGCCAAAACCAATGTTTACATATTTTGAAAGTTTAACTCAATCAAGTCAGCTGAATTTTCTCCCTCTTCTCTATCTGAAGTAAAGATATTTATTTCTTTATTTCTTTATTTCTTTATTTCTTTATTTCTTTATTTCTAAAGATATCACCTTTTATTTAAAGGTGAGCACAGAAATTTTCATCTTGGAAAGGATTTTTTTGAGAAAGTATTGAATATAGATGAACTCAAGATGAAATGTGGAGACTACTTTTCCGCAAATATTGATGATGTTCTAAGACACATATAAGCATAGCAGCTTGTCACTTGTTTTTTAATAGCCAAAGGTAAAGCCCAGTTCCAGAAACCTCCAACGAGTTAGTTTGAATGTGTATATAGATAAATTTCCAAATTCTACAACTGTGGTCCTTCAAAGATTATAAGAAACTAAAATTTCTGGCTTGGGATAGAAGACCAGAGTTCTGCCTGAACTGAAGAATTCTTTATAATTATTTAAGAGTGTGCATCAAATGTCTATTGCCAGACTTGGATTCAGCTAGAAATACATCTTTCAGAGCTGTATTGGACAAATTAATACTGATAAATTCAGACTGTATTCCGTCTTTAGCAGTGCTTTGTTAGGACTTGCAATGTTTGTAGAGCCACAGTAATCTTTTGTCATAAATACACCGTGTAAGTAATAAGAATGTGCAATGCAACTGTTTTTCTTCATGTGATTCAGACAAGTAACACAAGTGATTTAAGGGAAGGACAAACATAGAAGAGCACATAATATGTTGGCTTCCTTTAAGATGTCTTGCTAAAATTAATTTGCAAGTTCCATATCTCTTCATTTTACTTATCTGTGCAATGCTCAGAAAACTGGAAGAGCATCACTGAATTTCTAAATAATGTTGCTTTTTAAAATAATCTATGGAATTTATGTTGCTGGCAGAGTAATTAAAATAATCTAATGTGTTTACTTGGATCATTAAATTCTTCTGCACAGAGAACTCAAAACCCCTTCTGAATAATGCTGTAGGGAATGGTTCCAGCAAAATGCAACTTCAAGCTCTGGGATCATGTAATATTTTACCAATCCGAAATACTAAGATTTTAACCCTGAGTGGCGTTTAGCCTTCTGTCTATTCTAAAAGACTACTTCCGGCAGTAGTTTTACCTCCCCCAGAAGACTGTTCCTTCATACCTGCATAGACATTGCAGCTTTTCAGCTGGCCTGTAGACTTCTGATGCTTGAAGATGGCAGCCCAGTCACTTACAGGCAACATGGACCATCTTCACACTACGTGTCACCTTCATTTACAGATAGGTAATCAGTATTTTATATCACATTCAAGCATCAAAGCCTGATTTAGAGAAAAGTAAATTACACTGCTGTTTTGGATGCTCTGTTTTCGAACATACCTCCTAGGGGAAAGAGAGAAATTTCTTTTAATGCTTAATTCCTTTTCTGCATATATTGACTACAGGTAAAATGGAAATGAACAACAATGCTTTGGGATGATGAATGCTCATTTTCTTTATTTTAATCACCTTGAATTTTGAAGTTTTTCTGAACTCAGTAAACAAAACAAATTCAGAGATATATAAAATAATTATATTCTTTTATACAGCATAACTCTTGAATATATTTAAAAGCAGGTGTGACCCAAAATTGAGGCTACTTTTATGTTCCTATGTGATGGTATTGCACATATCTGTGAGGACATTGCCAGTAAATTTAGTACTACTCCTAGTTAACAACAAATTAGGAAGGAACACTAGACAAAAGTAAGCTTGTGCAAGGTGTTACAAACACTTTTAGGTAATGAGCGAACTAAATTAAAAAAAAAAAAAAAAAAAAAAAAAAAAAAAAAAAGAGCTGCCAAGTGCTAATTTAAAGAGAGTCTTTACTTTAAGAATTAGAATCTTGAGTTCCCTAAAGCTAAATTGGTTTTGCTATCTGTGTTGATGTTTATCCTCATGTACCAGCTAAAACACTTCTGAACAGTAGGCTGGTTTCTACCAAAAGAATTGTGGTAGAATTAAAATAAATGTATGTGCACAAATACACTTGCTATGCAGATAGATACAGAGCTAGATACGCAGATTTAATGTAGAAATGTAGAGATAGATGCAGATTTAATATAGAGAGATATGAATACATATGTGTATGCTTACTACTTACACATATTTCCAGAATGTATGTATGCACACTGTATATTCTTATTCTCTCTCTCTCTGCAAAGGTCCTCTATGATTTTGTTTTGCTACCTGTAATTGTGAAAGCACCCATTTTCTGAGTTATGTATAAGCATGTATTTTAGTATGCTTATTTGAAGGGATGATGCAAGATATGAAGTAAATTGTTAAACCACAGCAGCAAAGATCAGTTAGATGCTGGTTAAGTGTCCTTATGTGCAATGTATGTAATGAGAAGAATTCCTTACCTCTGTATAAAAAACTTTCCAGCCAGAGTTTCAGGCCAAAGACATTGCAATTACATTGCCAGGGATTATCTTTGAAAAGAACAACTTTCAGGTTTGGAAGTGACTCCAGCAGAACTCTTTCTGTTTTCTGAAGTTTGTTGTGTTTCACAGACAGCAATGTTATATTCCCTGTACTATTTCCAAAAGTCTCAGGCAAACGTATAATGCTGTTGGATGACAAGTCCAGTTCTTTGAGGTGTGGGAGGAAACTGAAAGTCTTGTTTTCTATATAATGAATCAAATTTCTGGTTAGGTTTAGAACCTGTAGATATCGTAATTTTTGGAAAGCACCTGGTGCCAAACTTGAGAGAGAATTATTAGACAAGTCTAAGATTTTGAGCAATGGTGTTCCAGTAAATGCGTTTTCGTTGATTCTCCAAATACGGTTATTCTGCAACTGTAATATCTGAATTCCAGGAGGTAAGTGAGCAGGAATTTCTGTAAGTCCTCTATTCTTGCAGTCTGCAGTCTTTGAAACTGTATGGCATAGACATTTTTCAGGACATCCATGAGCAACATATATTAGCAAGATGAAACTCAGCACCCGAAGCCAGTTACCTGTATCACAAATGAAAGAAACAATAAAGATTTGAAATTATTATGAAATGTTTGTCTTTTGGCAGTAGGGGTCAATAACAAGAGCAAAGGTTATACAGCTCCATCAAAAGCTATAATGTAGGTAGAATAAATATAGATCATAATTTTTACAGTGCATTTGCAAGTTACAGATAGTACTGAAATAATTTTATAATGCAGAATGAAGTGCTTTGCGGTCTTCCCTTGGCTTTCTCTTAAGTAGAAACAGTTTTCAGTGTGTTTTGCCATCAGCAAATCTGGGATATTTGAAGGGAATTCTACTGAGTTTCTAAAATTACTAAATTCTAATGATCCTCTTTTTTGGTGGAAGTAATAACTTTGAGACATCTTAAGCTTTTATTATTATTATTATTATTATTATTTGCATTTTTACTAGTTTCTACCTAAAAATCTTCTGGTTTACTACCTAAAAAAATAAGTTGATGTGCTGTCAAAAGAATAACAAGTTTCAAAGACATTGGTGTAAGAACAGTTAACAGATTTTTTTTCAGAAATCCGGATCATTTAAATTTGTTCTTTAAAATATCTATGTTTACACATATTGCTTAATTCCCATATCTGAATTCCAGCTGTACTTCCCAGAGATACAAGTTTCTACACACTCTGCAAACATCTGTCAAGGAGCTGTTAAAAAGATAAAATGAGGTCACGGGAGCACTTAATAATATTTATTATTCATAATTATAATTTGCTCCCTGATGTTCAGGTCACCTTTAACAGAAAAAAATAATAGTTTTTACCTTTCATATATTGCTAGTGATCTTCCTTTGTAAACAAGGTGCCATTTCATGCATAGTATGAAATTTATTGGAAGAAAACAAAAATCAGATGTTTAGTGATTTGAGTTTCTTTCACTCAGAGTGATAAATCCTTCTATAACATTGTTTGTGAGACGTCTCAACAATTTTTTTTACTATTTAATGTTTCAAAATGAAAAATATTTTAGTCAGTTACTACTTGAAAACCTTTGAAAATTAAAAGACATACAGTTTATTGGCTTACAGAGATTAAATGTTAATTAGTAACATGGAATACCATACTGAAGGAACAACTGTATTATTCTAAGATTAAATATGATGAATGTGTAAATGAAAGTTTTAGTTTGAGGCTACAGTTTAACTTGCAAACTCCTCATGAATTTTGATTTTAAAATGAAATAGTATTTACATTAAAATTGCAAACATCTTCTGCATTTCTTTGTTTTTGTATTGTAAAAATCATTTGAAAGAATCCAGCATTCCTGCAAACAAGGTAAGCAATACATTCAGTTCATTATATTGTTCTGCAACAGTTGTCTCCAGAAGCCAACATACAGCTGCCAATGTAAAATTAAAAAAGAAACACAGATTAAGGAAATGCCTAGAGAATAGAGTAATTATATTATTCATCTGAATGCTTCAGTATCTCACCTGTCATTCTGCTTTGCTTGTTCCCTGCCTGGCAGAAGATTCAGTCCAGCTTTCTGAAGTAGAGTAGTAATATGCACTTTATTCTGATTCTTCCTTCAAATCTGTAATGTGTTCATCCAGCCTTTGTATTTTCATTTATCACAATATCCCCCCCCCCCCCCATCCATTTATGACTCTCAGAGGCTTACTCTGCCTTTTAATCAGTCAACAGTCCATGCAAAGAGTGTCTGTCAACTTTTAACTGGACAGCTGTAACATACAAATCATGACCTGATAGCCCTGCCTTTTCAATTATTTAATCTGCCTCAAATACAAGGCACAAAAATAAAGCTGCCTTTTAAAATCCAGTATAGTTTCTGAATTGTGGTGGATTATTAGCGGTACTGTGCCAGTTTTTGCAAGATTAGATGACTCTGAACATGGATTCTGATTATCTTGAGCTGTGACTGGAGGCAGTGAAATGTATAATATTGCTACAAATAGGCATGTGGGTTGATGACATGGTTTTGACAGTGCACTTGCTTGCTCTTCTAAGCTTATTCACCTGACATCCATTAGTTGTGCTGATGGGATTTTCTTCCATGGGAACACAGAACTGGTGGCTTCTTCCATAAAATGGCATATGTACTGGTACAGTCACTGAGAATACTGCAGAAATTTATTTCCAAACATACTGGAAAGAAAGGGCAGGTGGTACAAAAATTGTACTTCCTGTGTTCTTAGGGTGCCTTGATTTGCCTTTTTGTTATTTCTTCAGTGTAACTCATTCATACTGTACCTGCTACAACAACAAAAGGATTAATGACCTGTGACTGTGAAATAACTCAAAGGTGTTTCAAGGAATTAGTGATCTGGTATAATGGTGTCTTTCAAGGTCATATGATCACCCCATCTGTTAGCTTTCCTATGAGGAGGGAAGTTGTGCAATCAGAAGCTTTCAGGACAGTTCTTACACATAGCATAGCTTGCATGAGTCCAAATTCTTTTAGGTGCTTGACCTCTAGGAGAATGTCAAATAAAGCTCATTTTCTGGAACAAAAGTTGTATGCTACATGCAATAGGATGGAAGGTATCATATACAAGTGAAGGTTGAAAGGGACATCTGGAGATCATCTGCTCCAAATTGCTGTTGAAAGCAAGGCCTTACATGAGATTATCCAGGGCCCTGTCAAGCTGAAACTTGGGTATTTCCAGCAAGGGAGCTCCAAAGGAGTTCTCATGTCTGCTACCTTCTACCAGATTTAGTCCTCTCTCTAACTTCCAGGTCAGCCTTTTGTCTCTGACCATGTCCCCATCTCACCTGCCTGCCCAGTCTTTTATATATATATATAAATATGTATATATATCCCATTAGATCTGTTAGCACTCCCTTTCAGTCCTTTTGTCGTTTTGTCCTTTGGGGTCTCCTCTCTCAACCTGCTGTCCAGCCCTGTTCAATGGACACCTTTAATCCCCTTTTCTTGGCCTGTGAGAAGAGATGCAGTGTGCTATAGTAGTTGTTCAGGAAGTGTGTTCTAAAGGAAACTGTGTACAGAGCTCTCTATTATTATTGTGTGCTTTGCTGAATTGTTTCTGAAATCAGTCAAGGTATCCAAAGGAATAGTGAATATTGTTGGGCAGTGCCGGAGAATGGAGAAGAACACACATTGTGCAAAGTAAAAGTGACTGTTCTTCTCGAAGATACTAGGATATTGCTGCAAATGGCAGACTATATTGTCCTTGACTGTCATGGGGAATGACACATCATCCTGAAACAGGATGAAAGGAGAATGTAGTTTAGCATAGAGTTTAAAGCAAAGCACTCCTCTAATCTTGGTTGCACAATATATTTATCTTATTACATATATCACTTATTTCCCTTCCCAACCCATGTATGTGCACATACATACAAATACATAAAGAAGCCTATCCTAAGTAGTACCAGTGAATCATTTTAATGAAGACAGAACTAAATGTAAAAAGGGTGATTATAAAATACCATAATCCTTAGAAATTGTAGCCTTTGTAGCTGCAGGCGTTCTGCTTTGTTCTTTAAAATAACAAATTTACCTCAGGAACCTGTTGCTAAAGATGACACTGCTCTGTCCTTGAAATAACCCATTCCTTGTAATAATGGTAACCCTTTTCATGACTTTTGGTTATATTACAGGAGGTGCTAGGTATTGTGCTTTTGTTTTCTGGTATGGTAATACTTTTTCACACTTTTAGATTCTCTTTGGAATCTAAAATTTTATTTTAGCTCATGAATTCAAAGATGGTTTTTTGTTTGGTTGGTTTTGTTTTGTTTTGTTTTCAACTAGTTGTTGCTTTTTAACTCATGTTTGCTGACCAGGGAGGCTTGCAAGCTCCTGCAGCACTTTGTGTAATCTAATGGAAGCTGTAAAGAAAATCTCTAAACTGCCTCTCTTATTTTAGGTAAGCCTGTGCTGCTGTAATTGTATGTTTAGCACTCATTAAAGAGACGTTCGTAGGACAAGGTCACAGAAAGTTGAGCACTGTGGGAGGTTTGGTTCCAACAATAATGCAGAGGTTGTTTTATATACTCTGAATTGTGGTGTAAGAAGTTATTACTCTTTTTTTTTTTTTTTTTTTTTTTAAATCTTCATTCCAGTTCAGATTTGGAAGCATATGATTAAATCTGTCAATTTGCTTTTCATGTAGATGTGGCTATTTTTTCCTTATATCGAGAACTCTGAATACACATATTTTGTAAACAGAATTTTCCCTAACCTATAATCCATGTTCTATTCCCATTTATTAGTAATAATACTTTGGTTATGACAGAGAAGTCTGATGTGGGGAAAATTATAGTTGTGACACAGGTAGAGATTTGCCAGAAGCAGAACAACCATGAAATCTACTCTGCTTCTGGCCTTTTGAAGAAAGAGCAGGATTCTTTTCAGTTGTCTGATGTGGTGCAGCAACTGTGTTATTGTGACTGCTTAAATTAACTTGTGCCCTGTTGTAACAAGATACGTTTCCCATTGCAAATGGCAAGACAGCCCAGTCAACTACTGTCCTAGCCTGCCTACTGGTGGGGGCAATTCAGTGTTGGCTTTGCCAGCATATACTTTGTTACAGTAGTTATTGCTTTCTGTTTGAAAGGAGTATGTAGAAAAAAAAAAAAAAAATCTCTTTTACACTAGAGAAAAACTAAAGAACTAGGTGAATTAGACTCTAGCAGAAAAGAGACAAATAAATTTAAAAAATAGTTAAAGTCTACAACATTTTGACTACATTGAGTATCAAGCCCAGACAGACATAATTAAATGGAAGGAAATTAAAAACAAACGAACAAATAACAACAACAAAAAAGCAACGAACCTGCTAAAACCACAACAGATGATTTCTGTGCATTCTCTCTATTAGACTTGCTTTCCTGCTGCTTTTGGGTGGGAAAGTATTAAAGCTGCAACACACAGGGAAATGGTATGAGCTTTCACCTTTCTAATGTATGTCTTCAGATCAGTAAAACAGCTAAACTCTTGCTGAAAACCCCAAAGGAAACTATGGGCAATGCAAACTCCTCTTCATTTTGGATCTGTGTTTGTTAGTCAACTATCATATGCCTTTGTTGTTAAATGTTTTTCTTTCTACAAAGGCAGTCTTTGCACTGAAACTGTTTAGGACCCTCTGAACTTGTGCCTGTCAAGGAACTAGGTATATATTGGAAACTATCCTTGTCTGCCTTCCACTCGAGAAGTATAAGCCTGACACTTCCAAACCAAACCAGATTAGGCTTGAGAAACACTGAGGAACCTTAAAAAGCTGGGAATCATTTCTAGAAGGTGTCTGTGTGTCTGTGCAGATTTATTCAGACATCTTAGTGGTTAGGGAGAGTAAGGGGAGAGTAATAACAGCTAGAGATTAGTGACATCAAGTCTTAGTTATCACAAAGGTAAGAAGGCATTATTTATATCCAAAGGTTGCTCATGCCTCTCTTTAGCAGTCATTATGAATTGTCTTTTAGTAACTCTTTAAGGTATGAACCTGTATTTTCTAATTCCAGAAATGAGGAAACTAGCAGGAAGTTGTGATTTTTGTATTTTGGATCACTGACTTTGAGGGAAGAGCCCCATTTTCTTCTATTTTCAGTTACTTCTTTTGCTTTACTTAGATACATCTGGTACTTGCTTATAAAATGCGTAATTGATCTGTGGAACACATTGCTGGAAGTTATCCTTGGGCCAAAAATTAGTAGGATGCATATATAATCTGGAGCCATAGTTACCTCATGAGACAAAAAATAATAATTTAGAAGGGATATAAACTTTCACTCTTAAGGGCTTTAATCAACCACTAATGACACAAGTTATGGAGAAAAACCTTTCCCCCAGGCATTTTTTTTCCACTATAATTATTATTTATTGGAATTTTTACACCTTCCTCTGACACCTCTATTTGGGGCCAGTGTATGAGATACAATAGTGGACTAGATGCGCAGGAACACACTGCATTCCAGGTGCACATTTACAGTGGGGGAAGGAAGCTGGGTAGCTCAGGGGGGCTTTTTTTTTTTTGTCTGCTATTTGCAACAAACTGAAAGCCAGTGAGATGTTTGCTACAGTGTCAGTTGGTACCATTGGGACTGCCTAGGTGAGCACCTTCTCAGTTTAGGCCATAACTGCATTAATTCCCAAAGTGTTCTGGTTTTGACTGGAAAATTCTTACTAATATCCAGCCTTTTGCAGATATTCTGGAGACAGCTGTTTGGGTCAATCCTTTGTCTGCAGTTTTTTTTTTTTTTTTTTCAGTTTTTTTAATTCTCTAACATGATGTGAGACTTTCAATCCAGTAAAAAGAATAAGCAGTAATTTGCTGTGATATTATAATTCTAATATAATTAGTTAGAAGCCAGCTTGGCTTGTACTCCTTTACCCATAACTAAATGAGCAGTATATGAATGTGGGAAGGGGTTACCTGGAAAATACTCAAGCACCAGCCATATAGTAGGTATGTAGGTAGGTAGGAAGTAGGAAGTTTATTACAAGGGGTGCAAGGCCTTCAGAATGAAAAGTGCAAGGAAGAGAGATGTGAAGTTACTTTACCTTAATTACAAGCCAGATAAAGTTGTGGCTAGAGGCAGATTATATGTATCAGCAGGGTATTTGTTCTGTCACTAATAGAATTGGTATGTGTGGGGGAGTTCAGGTATTTCCTGATGAATGGTAACTGCCTGTGTACATGCTGAACATCTTTGTATGTATAGGTAAAGTGTACATGATTAGGCTTCATTAATGAATTCATTTTGCTGTAACTGGAAGTAGAAACCTGCATTGCTTGATGTAAAGGTAACAGAAATGAAAGGAATAAAACCTTTCATTTCAGGACCTAGAAAAATACATGTAAGAATAAAGATGAGTGTACATGTTGTTTCATCTAAACATCTTAGATCCTTTTTATCCTCTCTTAAACATGTTGAAATTGAGGTAATTTTCACTATAGTTCTGAATAGTTTATTCATTCTACACTGAAGAAGTTATTTTCTAACCTCTTCCTTAGTATTTTCATTTTCTTATTTTTATATTTAGAAAGAATTACTCTTCATGGTCGTATCTCACCCTGGGCTCAAACTTAGGAACAAAACATAAATTTTCTGTACATTCTGAATGGTCAATTTATTAAAAGAGTTGGAAGGATTTTTCTTGAGCAACTTCCTCTAAAAAGATTTTGAAATATTCTCAGTGTATGAAGAAATAAGTAAAAGGCAGTAGATGTTACTCTTTCTTAAGCTGCTGCTCACCAACGATGCTATGAAATAGAACTCATACTTCGTTGATTCCTTTCATGCTTTTATGGCAGGATAGTAGTACACTAAAATTCACTGATTAATGTTGGGAATGCCCATATTTACATATCAAAAAAACAACCAACCAACCAAACAAAAACTAGCAGGCCCCTGGATATGATGGATGAATCGAAACTGTAACATCAGTGTTCATTGTCAATGGGACTATTTCATAGGAAGAGTAAGACTATAGGAAACACTTTCCATGTGACTCCAGTGAACAGGAATGAGCCAGATACATATACTTGCTGCTGATGTTCTTCATTTCAATAACAGATATATTTTATAAAGCAGTACATAGCTGCTTTTCTTGTTTCCCCACTCTCTCTGGATAGTCCATATCATTCTGACAGCTCTAACTGCTGTAAGGTCTTCTGTATACTACAAGATACTAGAGATCACATGATATGCTGTTATCCTCTTTCTTTCTTTTTTTTTTTTTTTTTTTTCTTTTTTGTTTTTAGCCTCAAAGCAGATTTTAAACACCGTGTGTTTTAAAGTTCCTTTTCCCACAGAATGTTTTAAAAGAAGTGTCAGAATAAGCCAGGTGTAAAGATAATTTCTTACCTTTCAAGTTTATTCAGTTGTGCTGTTTGCAGATATGATAAATTCTGGGAAACTTAGTATAAAGGATAATGATGTTTCTGTTCAGAATTTGTAAAATTCTGAACCACTGAGAGGTTCTGTTTTCAAAGAAAAAAAAGCAAGGAAAGAGAAAAATAAGTCTTCTTACAGAGTGCGTTTTATTAATAAGAATTACAATGCTGGAAAATCTGGTATGGATTAGTAGAAAGAAAGAACAGTAACAGGAACAGTGTATCCAAATGGAACTTGTTGGATAATTAAATTCCTTTAATAGGTACTGAAATTTAAACCTCTTGATCCCTCTGACGTAAGCAGAACTCTTAAAAGCCATGGAACTTCATTCTAAAAGTATAACGTGGGAGAGAAATATTGGGATGATTATTAAGGATTTCAGACACCCTGGGAGGAAATTTATTCAGGAGTAAAACAATATACATTTAAATAAAGTGAAAACAAATCAACAACACCAAACAACAAACCAAAACAAGAAAAAAAAAGTAGCTATGAAATATAAAAAGAAGCTGTAATAAAAGCCTTTTATAGAGGTGTGCAGTTTATACCAGTAGTAATGAATATACTTCATTGGGATAATCTAATGTCAAGTAAAAGAAAGTAAAGATTGAAATATTTAAGGAAAATTGCTTTTTCACCATTCTTACTCTTTTTAACTTACTCATGATCATCTTGTCTGCTTTAGTTTCCTGTTTTTATCCCCAGAATCACAAAAGGGCCTCATTCTGTGTATACAGTGGTTTCTTTTCTCATCACTAGAATATAGCTTATTCAACAGTGATTCCAACTTATAAATTATCTATGATGTACAATATTTACCATTTCTTGACTTACTAAAAATGAAAATCCTTTTTTGAGAATTATTAGAAGGATCTTACCAAATGGAAAATGTTGTAGTAAGATTGGCATAAATGATGAAGTCATGCCAGTCATAATACTGAGCCATGTCTAGGTGTTTATTATTATTATTATCATTATTATTATTATTTTCTCTGCAAACCAAAATTATCAGCAAGCTTGTAACTATAGTCTGTACTTCACTATCCCTTAAGATGCTGAGGATGAACTTCCTGGGTTAAGCACATGCATTAATTGATAGGATAACAATTTTATAATGGCAGTTAGAAAGCCTGTGGGCAAGTATAAAGAAAAAACACTGTATAAAAGGAGGTTATTACACCTGAAGCTGAAGAAAGATTTAAATGTTATTATCTTTTTGTCTTCAGTGTTAGTGTTTGACTTCTATATCATGACCACTGAGTAAAGCTGTAAGTACGCAGGTATGGTACATACTATCATTAATGCAATCCAGTACCCTCTTTTATATCCAAAGGCACTACTATTTTAATACCATTTAAAATAGGACATGATCTCAAAAGTTCCCATCCTAGCTGAGCTTTGTCTGTCCAAACAGCTATAGCTGTCTTGGTCAAAAAGTGTGTATTCTGATCTCCTTTATTTACTTTCATTCTGTTTTGCAGGATGTTATTTTTGAACATAATGGTAGGGCTGACCTAATGTTTTGGCTGAGACTTTTTATCCATTTCCCTTTTCAAAATGACAGTACATTGCTTGGTGTCCATTTTCTCTCTATCTCTGTGTTTCAGCAGAGTTAAAATAGGTAAGTTCAAAGAACAGTATTACTGGCTTCTCTGTTTCTGAAAGTACTTCTTGGGAGAAAGTAGGCTGCTGTTTTTAGAAGTTGAAGAAGTTTTGCATCATATGCCTAGTTTAGAGAACTAATCATTTCCATATCTCAGTTTTTTGGTGTTAGTAAGATCTTAAATAGGTTTTCATTACTGCTACAAGCTGTCTTTATCTAAACTCTCTAGCAAGAAGAAAAAAGCAGAGGGCTCTCTTTCTCTGTAATTGGTAGTTCTTGATGACTTCAGGATACAATGTTCCAAACATAGCTCTTAAGTGAAAATTTGTATTTTGTGAAAATGAAAGTGCTGTAGTGTGGAATAGAGGTTTTTCAAATCCTGCCATATTTTTCTCACCCTGAAATGCTTCATGCAAGTTGTTGTACCTGTTTCCAGATCACACCTTAATGTGCAACGTATGATTACAATACTTAACTGTTACTGCTTTCATTCATAAAATTCAAATCACTTTTGACAGAATGTGAAGCGTCCTTCCTCCCAGTTTACTAACAAGGAATGGAGAATTGAAAAGTAGGGTGAGTTGCTCAACGTTGCACAACAGGTAAACAGCAGAGCAAGAAACAGAGCCAGTATTCAAACTCCATTTCAGTGCTGAAGCCACTGGACCACCCAGACTTCATAGGCATGTGTTCTCTGATGGAAGTTTATCAGAAATTCAGATGCTATAGGGTAATGTCTTTAAGTATGAAGATTGTAAAACAAGACCAACACTGTCATTTAATAAAAGAGATTATTTTATAAATATGAGACCAGTTAGCACATTTTCAGTGTGATAAGCAAAGGCAATGATGATGTTTCCTGTTTTTCAGAGATTAAGATGGGTTCACTGATGGAGGGTTTCCAATGCTAAAAAGTACTGCTCTAAATGTTTCTTCTGGTAATGTAATTAGAAAATATTGGCCCCGGTTAATGTAACTTAAAACATGTTGTCCTCATCAAACTTTTTTCAAGTTGTTAAACAGGCATAGCCTTGTCTAGAAAGAAAACAGGGGCATATAGAGTTTCCATGGAAACTTAGTTAAAATGCTAATTTGTGGAAATGATCATAATCAGTACCATAATCTAATCTGATTTAATTAAATGAAAAATAATCTTAGTTATGAAGTCAGCACAGTATGAGTATCTCTACACATACAGAAATCATAGTCTTCCACCCTTACAGATGCTTTCTAACTGCACTTAAAAGCAAGGAATAAAGCAGGAAAATCTGTGGGGAACCCTTCTCTTTTTCCGTTATGGTCAGTTTTTATCATTTTTTATGTAAAAGTCAAGATGCAAATGTAAAATAAATCTATGTAAGTATACTTCATTGACAGTGTTAATAGCTTACTGCATCTCTATTTTTTTTTTTTTTAATGAAACAAAGAGAGCGTTTAATGAAAGAGTAGGGCTTATCAGCTCTGTACTATGAAAAAAAATCGATATAATCTTTGTTTCCCTTATAGACACACTGAGAAGATTTATTAATTCTGAAAAAGATTCTGGTATCCTTGTTTGTAAAATAGCAGTAAATTGCAAAGTTGATTGATTTGCCCTTTTAGAAAATTAAATATGTTTTTAGTAAGTTGTAGAACATTTTCAAGAAGGCCTCTGCCATTTATAAATGCCTCTGTCACGTGCCTACTTTTTGCAAAATGGTATTTCAAAGTTATTTTTTTTGCCTAGTAGTGCTGAAATGAGTACAATAGGGACTACAGAAGAGCCCCCTAATGTTTACTGATTGCAGTATGAGATGAGAGCTTCTGGAAATCCCATCGGTATCTGCCAGCCCTTAGTATGTGCCTTAACAACTATAGAAATTTTGCCTCTGCCAGGCTGACTTTCAAAGTCGATAAGATGTTAACCTCTATACAACAACATTTCTGTAAATTCTTACCAAAAGTCTTTTCTGAATTGATATTTGAAGACATTTTCTGTTGTTGTCATAGGCTGAGCATCCCTTAACTCTCATATATTTCAGTGAGCACTAGCAGTGCTCGACACCTTTTAGGCATAAGCCCCAATTGAATTTGCACCTAACTTGCAACTTAGTTGACAGAAAAGTTAATTTGTATGATAAATCTTTAGTTTAATGAAATGTCAAATACAACTACCCTTCATCAAAACTTCCCCATTTATTTAAAAGCTATTCCATTAGAAAGGATTACAGCTGGTATCTATGGTATTGATTTTCCTTAAGAAAAAAAGAATAAATAAAAATTATTCTTCTAAAAGATACTTTACAGCTGTATTGAAAGCTAAATCCTACTAATCATTAGGATATAAATCATAATATACTACTTGTTGAAGCATGGATAATGGGTTATGTAACGTAAATCTGGCACATTTGTCCTGTTATTGTGGAAGGCACATCAGCACTTACACTATTTCCAGTAGTTAATAACTCACATAGAGAAGCTCATGGATGGTCATAACCTGGGACACTGATCTCAGGCAATGATGATGTTTTAGTAATAAATTTTAGAAATCTCTAAATGCCTTTTAACTTTATCAGTTTCAACATTTTTTGATAAATTTTCTTTCTTGTTTTCTGGGAGTATCCTTTCAAAAAAAAATATGAACTTATGTATTTGTCCATATATAAGAATACATTGTTCTTTGTATTTTGCAAAATCAAGGAGCTGCAAAATGTTTCACTTGTCTAATGAAGCAAGTAAGCTCTTGTCTGATTTTCAGTAATATGAAGATCTCTCTTAGTTCATGAATATTCAGAAGATCAGACCTAAGCAGTCTTTTGTGCTGTAGAGTCTGTAGGCTTGTGTAGCAATTCTGAAGATGTTAACTTGTTCTTTCTGCTGAAATGAGATAAGCAGACAAGTAAAATAGGCTGTTATACTATCCCTCAGTACCTGACCTGTTGGTGGCACTATTTTCCAGTTCACACACCTAAAGAAAACAGAAGATAAACTACTTTCTCCAAAGTAGTTATATACTTTGTTACTATAACTATAGTTAATTCCTAAAAGAAATAATTGATATATCTTGGCAGAGTTTCAAACAGTGGCAATAAAGTATCAAATGAGTATAATATAAATAATAAAGTTAACTAAATGTGAAAATATTCTGATATGGCGAATGTTAATCCATTGTTTTAGAAGCTGACTAGCTTTTCAAGTGAGATGTTTATAAGTAATGTCCTGAGAATCAACAAGCTTCTAA
The DNA here is from genome assembly GCA_011076525.1 of Nettapus auritus. Classification (NCBI taxonomy): domain Eukaryota; kingdom Metazoa; phylum Chordata; class Aves; order Anseriformes; family Anatidae; genus Nettapus; species Nettapus auritus. The sequence goes on along the minus strand of CM021776.1, from coordinate 1,121,219 downwards.
TATATCTCGAAAGGTAGTATTTCTCTTCTTTAACACATACAAATTAGGAGAATATGAAAAAGAAGAATGCTTGTGTTTCAGTATACTGGAAAATCTTTCAGTGCTATTAATCAGACTTTTCTTTCCTGACGTGGTTTAAATTTTTAGTTCTGGATATCCCAGGAATGCTAGTTTATAGCTCAAATACACTCCTATTTTTGTTGAACAAATAGTCATCTGTTTTCTTTTCTACGCAGCACTTAAACAAAAACTTTTTTTATACAAAAAAAAAAAAAAAAAAAGATAAAGCTCATCTTGCAGCTAATACTGAATACTGTTCAAGGAAATCTATAATGTCTGTGTCTTTTGACATTGCTGCATCTTAAAATTGTTTAGTAAAGACACGAGAGAGATGCAAATCCACAAGCACTATTTTTCTTTATATTTGCAAATACAGAATACCCAATACAACAACTTCCAGTATATTACTTGACCTCAGATAACATTATTTATATTTTTAGTAATTCAAAGTAATTTGCTAATCATGGTATAGAGCAATTTATAGAGAATATCACTGTTGTTATTGTACATCAGTCATTAAGATATCCAAAACTTTTTTCCCAAATGATGTAATTTTGACAAAATTGTTGTGTTTTCTCACCCAGTTTACTAAGTCTGTTTGTCTAGTAGTATTTCATATATTCACGGAATTTACCTGCATTCAAGTATCTATGGTGATAACTGGGTAGAGCAAGTAGTCAGTAGTCAGTGTGTTCTGCAGGTAGGAGGATTTGAATTATAAAGTCTCTTTCTCCTCTTCATGCCAAGTCTGGTAGTAGAAGATCCACTTCTTGGCTTCTAGGTCAGTGGTTGGCTAGAAGCCATTGAACTGACATGGGGGAAACTGGACAGAGACCTCACAGGTTCATTTTGAAGTGGTGACATCCACAAAATCTATCTTCAATCAAAAAAAAAAAAATATGTCTAGTAGTAGGATACTTTGTAGCCATTCTTCTGTCTTAGGTTCTATCCAGGTTTGGGAGGGATTAATCTGTTTGTAAATAAGAATAGAAGTTTTTACAATTGCTGGAAAAAAGAAAATGCTATCAAGGTTTGAACACATTATATTTTTGTTAAAATGGAAGCCAAGAGCCTGACATCTCCTAAGAGAATCTGGTCACAGCCTCCAAGAGTTCAGATAAGGATCCTAATTTCTGGATGTTTGTCTGAACTCTGAGTCTCTTGATGTTCATTAATTGCAAGCTTGAAACCACAGCCTGTTGGCTAAGATGTGAAAGAAGTACTAGCTAAGCCACTCTAACTAGTAAGATTAGGACCTCAGCTGCAAGAAGTTAAGCTTTTTCTTCTGAGAATTTGGCATGTTATGGACACTCCCTTAAGACTTATAAATATGCTTACAAATATATACTGTTCTTATTTTTTTGTTTCAGTCATAGGATATACTTTAATATTGCCAAAAATGAGCAAGCAAGCCCTGTAAAACTAAGAAATAGTTAAGGAGTTATTAAAATACCAACACTGCTTCATTGTTTTAGTTATAAAGTGGGCAAATTTGTCTCACATGCTCCCTGTATCATCAAAATTCAGAAAGTTGTCACACTGTTTGTTTGCAGAGAAGATGCTGGAAAAAAAGTTGAAGGTTCACAGGAACTCCTTGTAAAAACTCTGCCACCAGCAGCTTTCCTGCTTTTGATGGTGCTTGCCTTCTCTTTGCGTACTACTCAAGCATTCCTGAGGCTAATAAAAGTACTACTCAACCCACTTTTTTTTTTTTTTTTTTTTTTTTTTTTTTTTTTTTTTTTTTCCTTTTGGATATTGCAATGAACCAGGTGTCAGGTATATTCTAAAAATCACAGGGAGAATACTCCAGACACCAGATAGGGCTTAACCATGCCCCACCTCACCCCCTTCAAATTGTACAGTCTAAACCCCTATTTTATACCATCAATGTACTCCTTGTGCTTCTCAGGAACAAGGTATGTATCTTTCCAGCAAAGTGCACTTAGTGTAATTTTGTATGCCAAGTGGTTACCTCCCTCCAGGCTTATAGAATATTTTGTTATTGGAAAAAATTACAAATTGATTTCTTAGGAGCTCCCCTGATCTGTAGACTTGGTACCCAGAGTTTATCACGGGGTAAAAGAGTAAATATTTGTGGGAGCCCTTTGTTACAGTGTTGGCAGCACCTCACCTACTATCCTCCAAAATTTGAAATATGGCATAACTGCCTGAATGATAATTTACAGATAACCTGTTTTCTTCCAAGCTCCTCCATGAAGCCTTCTGAAAAGGCAATAGACTTCCAGTTAACAGCATCTATATATATATTTTTATGTTTTCACTCAATTTATATCCTTTTTGTGTTTCCTTCTGCTCCTGCTGCTACTTCATTAGTCCTCCATAAGGAAGATATGTGTCAGGGAGTCAACGGGAGTCTGGTTTATGATGATGTTCACAGACTGCCCTCCGCAGTTCAGTTTTCAGGGACTGGCTGCAAACCAAGCCCTTCAGTTTTCCCTGGTGGTTTGAGTTTGGATGAACTTCAGCCTCCCAGCAATCATCATCCTGCTCCCCTTTCAGCTTGGCCTCACATCAAGTTCCCAGTATCTCCTCCCTTTCTGCTTAAACTTGGCCTCCAGGAAATACCAGTTGCCACTGCCTTCCCTGTATCTTGGGAGTTTCCACCCAGACAGCTGCTTCCACCACCAATCCTAAACATCTTCTTGGATAAAGTAGTAGGTTTAAGGTCAGTGAATAAAGGAGAGCTTCTACTTTTCCTTGTCCATTTAAGAATTCACATGTTACATCCCAATACACCTGATGAAGAAAGTGTTCTGTAAGCTCTTATGACATGTTATCTATGTATATATATATAACTGTTTTGTATAACAAAGCTCTGACACTGATAAATACTTACATAGTATGTATAAATTTCTGTGTAGTCATCCCACTTATTTGAAGATAAAAAGATAAAGGTACAATACCAGTAACAACACAAGATTTATTTTTTTTTCAAATATTTTTTCAAATATTTTTAGAATCCAAAACAATTCAAACTTTGAGATTATTTGTATTTTACATTGTATCTAGGTTAGTAAGAGACTTGTATCTGGGGAAATGAATCTGTAAATTTTAATGAGGCAAAGTAGCTCAAATTTAGTTGAAAAAAAGTATGTGCACATTTACATGGATTTAAAAAATAAAATTATTTAGGGGTATCTAAATATTCAGTACACACACATGAAAAATCTATTATTTTTGTCGGTTTGCTTGTCGAAGACTTTTCATTTTCAGCCCAATAGAGACTGACAGCATCTCTTCAGCTTTGAAAAGTTATTGGTTGTCATGTTTTGATTGAGGAAAAAATATTCTTATGCCATTTATCAGTGAAAAGCAAGTGTCAGTACAGTATGAAAAATTCAGGGCAATAAATGAGGAAATTTTCTATACTATTTTCTTGTGCTCTTTCAATCTGGTATACTTTTATGAAGTATTTTAAAGCCATGTTTTGTACTGTTCTCTGAATTTCTTTTGTAGTATGGGCTTTTCAGATGATATACTAATTCAGTGCTAAAAGTTTGTTAGGGTTATTACATTTGCATAATAAGTGAGATGGCTTATTCAGAGAGAGTTTCACACTGTGATTCAGAGCTATTTATAACATTGATGCAATTTGGTGAGTTCACTCATGGAATGGCATTAGTACCAGGCACCACCTGAAACTCCCCACAATATGGGGTTAAGCATGAAGGTATCATTTTGGAGAAACTACCAAAAAAGCAGTAAAGCACATTAGAAAAAACAAACAAACAAACAAACAAAAAACACTCCACCCTGATTTAAAAAAAAAATGTTTGTGAATAATATTAGTGTCTTAGCCAAGTACATAAATGGTATTTAGTTTTCCATGGGTAGGAACTGTTCTTTACTATAAGAAAAATAGAAGAAAGTACACAATTACTTAATATTTTGCACCGTATTTTTGCTAATTATATTCTTTTATTATGGAATACTTATAACAGTTAAATACTGGGATGGCCGGCATCACCACCAAGTATTACAGTTGCCCAGTGCTTCCAATTATAAGCTTCTGTTTTGAGTGTATTAAAGCTCAGCCAGACTTAAACTATTTAGGCTGAAATTTTCTATGTTAAATGTCTGACATTCCTAAGCATAACACTAATATTTTTTTTCATGTTAAAAGAAAATTCTGGGCATCTTCTATTTGAAGAGAGAGAGAGTGAAGAAAATGGACTGGTTTGAGAAAAGGAAGGTTTGGGTAGAGTCAAAAACATCACTGAGGTCAGGAAGGAAACTGAATGAAGTGTGAAATTTGGAAGAGTGAAATTCGATTTCAATGTGCAAGTAAACTGAAACTGGGATTAGAAGCAGTCTAGGAAGTACACATTTGATAAGTGCTAATTCATATTTTCTTTTGTGTATCCTGCTGTGATGCAACAATGACAATTACTGGGAATATAGCTATGTTAGATGATACTGGACCATAATTATTTTACTATATATTGCTATACTCTGAATAGCTATAATTTATTAGCTAAGACTTGTTTGTATTGAGTTAAAAGGAAATCTGTTATCTTTTTAATTACACTACCTATCACATACTTTATACTGTAGCCGTTACATATATTGTGTAAGTATTTTGAAGGGCATCACCTGTGGATGGTTCCTTCCAGGAATCTGTAATAGAGATACTTTTTGGCAGTTATGTTTATTGCTAAGTATTATGTTTTGGAGTGTAAAATTTAACATCTCATTCTTGGGCTAAGCTAAAACCAAAGAGAGATATTTTGAACTGAAACAAAGATTTAGAGTAGTGTAAGTGATTTTTTTAAGGTAGCTAAGGATTTGCTGGATTATTTCCCAGTTATTAGATATTTTAACAGTAACAACAATAGGAGTAGTCAGAAAGGAGAGTATCTTAGGGAGATCTAATTAATTAGATTAATGCTCAAAGGCGATGCAAGTAAAAATAATAATAATAATAATCCTTCTTCAATTCTGTCTCCTAGATTTCTTATTTTGAAGACAAACCTCACTTAAAATAATCCCATAGGATGTCAATAGGATGTTGAGCATCTTTAATGTATGAGAAATTATTTTAGGTTAGCTGCATTCTACTTTCTGTGGAAAAAGGGAACGGAGACCTTAAGATATTTCTCTAGCTGATCTTGTGCTTTTATACAGTGTTAAATTCTATAGAATGGAAATGCTTTTAGGTTTTACTGCTTTTTCCTTCAGTCTGTATTTGGAATCCCTACCTCAGGTTTATAGGGAGACTCGTCTCCTCTCTTCCCTGAAATAAATCAGTCTGATCTATTTTCTTTTATTTTCGGTAGGAGTTGGTACTTTATACTTAGAGCATATGTGTTCTTATAATTCTGTGCACAGAACAGGAGTCATTTGTTGAGGAAGATTTCCTTATCTTTCTGTCCATTTGCTTAACCACAGAGATCCTGAAATGAACACAAGCAATTCTGATGTATTCTGAGAAGTTATTTTCTTTCATTCAGTTTTGCCTTGATGCTAAACAGCCCTGAGCTCTGTAGAAGTTGAGCACTTCCGAATAACTTTATCCTTACAGCATCCCACAGAAACAATGAAATATTACCCTCAGTCATGGAATAACTGCATAAGGAACTGGATTATTTAACAAAAGTTATCACTGAGCCAAGAATTTAACTGTAATTCTCAACCATCTGGTATTTCATGGGACATGCGCTACAGAATACTGGTCACTGTTTCAAGCAGAGGAAAGATGTCTCAGGGAGTTAATGTCTGCAATCCATAAGCAGTGTTAAAGTTATTCAATGGAATTGTCTAAGTAAATTTGGTAGTATTGTTGACAGAAATATTTGGATTTGCAATATTCATTTGAAATGGCACATTTTGTAGTACAGAAAATAGGTACATGAAGAAGGAGCCTTAATGTCCCTCCAGCAGCTGCCATTAGTTGGTTTCCTGTGTACCTCCAGCTCTAGCCCATTGTGCTCAGTGACAGTACAAAGGAAAGGCAGCAGTGAAGACAAAAACATTTCTCCTCATCTCTGAATGCTCATTTTTACTGGCTGAAGAAGAGTAGTTTGTATCCCTTGGCTCTTTTCGTTGAACCAAACCTACAAATGTTGAAGGAAATTTAAATAAATATTCTGTGTAAAGATCAACTATAGCTGTATTTTTTTTTTTTTTTAAACGTATGGATACTATCTCGATACCATGCTGAACAATAACTATTCCTCTAACCCTCTTACCTTGAACAATACCTAATCCTTTAACCCTCTTACCTTGATGGTAGCTGTTACTTCCAAGAGACTAAACAAGGAATTAGTGACGTGGTGATTTGTAATTTTGAAGTTTGTCTTTTTGTTGTTTTTGTTGTTGCTGTTGTTTTTTAAATTAACGAGTTGCCAAGTCATAAAACAAGGATTTAAATATAAAGTAACTTGGGGTACCAGTATTTCATTCTGAAGTTCTGAAAGCTGAAGGACTAGAGATTGCTCAGAAGAATGTATTGCCTCTAAAAACTTTTGAAGTGTATTTGAATAGTTTTTAAAGCATGACAATATACATATCCAGCGATGGCTACAATGTTCTTGAAAAGCACAGGGAAAAGCTTGCGAAAATGCTTTAGTATCACCTTAAAGGTCGAAAAAAAAAATATTATTCCATACACTAGCATTATTAATTCTTTTGAATATTGATTGATTAATATACTTATAGGGTGAATTATAGGAAACATCTGTAATTGTCATTTTTTATATATCACTTGGATATTTAGAAATTATTCATTCACTGACATGGAAGTTGCTACGTGGATTCTTCAAGACAGTGAAAAAAAACAAACAAACAAACAAAAAAATGTAAAGAAACTATGGTGAGATAAAATCTCACAGTAAGATTTTCCTCTTCAAAGAAAATTCCCATGCTTCTTTCACTATACAGTGTTTATGGAAGTTGTGTTTTCTCCTCCTGTCTTGAAACATAGATACAGATCCTGTAGCACTTATTTTTTATTTTTTAAATAACTAAAAGGTTTTCAAACGTATATTGTGGGAAATATGTATTCTGTTCCGTGTTATACTTAAATATTGCCATTATAACACTGTATGACCTTGACCAGAGTAGATTAAAGTTTAAGATGCATTGCTGTTTTACCTCATTAAATGATACTGTACCTCATAGATTAGCGGTAGAGCTCCTCTAAAAGAGGTAGAGAAATAAAATGAGTCATTTTTGAAAAAGGAAGACAGTAACTGGTAATGTCCAGCCCTTCGGTTTCTACAAATCTAGACTACTCTTGAAATCATGGGCAATCGTTTGAGTGGGAGTAGGCTCAGTTTTCATCCCTGATCATTTATTTCCCATTGCAGTCTGTCTAAGAAGCCTCAAAATTCATAGAGCTAAAACTATGAAAACAAAACTGCAGCTGCTTGTATCTCATCTGCATGAAGAGGGATGCTCTTATGTTTTGTAGAAATTTCATTTTTTTAAAAGATCTTATGTTAGAAAAAGGCTTCTTATCTTCATCCTACTTCATGGATGAAATGAAGTAACATTGGAAGTAACAAATGATCACCTGATATGTTAACCAATATTCTCCTGTTGCTTCAGCAAACGTTTGTGGGTTTCATCACAAAATACATAATGTATGTTCATACAGATGTTATATTGCTGTCAGTAAAATACGAATTAGAGATTAGTTTTTAACATATATATGTCCAGCTTGTGCTTCTGCTGCTTGATATGGAGACATATGCAATTGAATAATGCTTGCTCTGCTTATTATATTAGCAATATCTTCATATTTAAGCAAGCTTTAAACGATTTCAAATGTGACTATGCTGTCTCCAATTTAATTGTGTGTTTTTATTGCAAGACTAGCTTTCCCTCTTTATTATAGCACTATTTCTCCTTCTGATTTATTTTAAATAAATGTATTATATTGGTTTTATTTCTATATTTCCCAGCTGTAGGTATCCAGATGAAACTTGAATTTTTCCAGCGGAAATTTTGGACTGCAAGCAGACAGGTATGTTTTAAATTGGAATTTTTCTTGCCATTGAATCCATAGCACCTTTCTAACTGTGAAATTGATCAGCATTTTTTTTTTCCACAAAACTACTGCAAACAATGTATTCGAGTTATATAAATGATTAGCTCTTCATATATACCTTCCAGTTCAATATTATAAAAAAAGTATTCAGTGTGCTTGATCCCATCTTCAGTGAAGCAAATAAGAAGATAATTAATTTTATGCTCCTATATATAAGGAGTTTGTTGATCTCACACCTTAATTTTCTCTGTCAGAAAATGGGGAACAGCAGACCAAGCTGTTATATTTATTCATTTTCAGTGATATAGAAATACAGGCAGAAATATGTCTTCTTGTCAACTTAGTAACTTTCTTCCAACATTCAGTTAACTCCAATATCATGTACATTGATTAGTCAACTAGGCTACTGAATCAGGCTTGGCATCTATAGTCTTTAATAAGCTATACCTAAATTTTTAGTATATAGAATTTGTGTTCATTGAAGAAGTAATCATACATTTTCTAATTATTAGGAGATTTCATCACTATTTTGAGAATAGATTGGAACCATACTATTTCAGAGAATGATTCCTAAAAAGGTGGTCCTACCCTACCCACTGGAAAATCATGTATTCTTGTTGAAAGCTGCTAACACAAAGGAGATGAAGGTGTTTATAACAGTTGAAAATGATACCTTGTGAATGTACCCTTTCTCTATGGATAGGAACAGAACAGGATTGGTGACCAGATTGAATACTTTCCTGCTCTTGTTTTTAGAACAATTGCTGGCTTTGATAAAAATTTAATCAATGTCCAAATCTTTATAATTGTGCTCACCTTGATTTTGGAAATGTCATTTTTTGTTATTATAAAACTAAAACTATTTTATTTTTTGTCTCTAGTGTGCATCTCTTGATGGCAGATGTGCTATAAGTTGTGATGATGAAGTAAGTATTTAACAGAACTTTATTTTTTATTTATGTATCTATAGCAGTAGAACATGAAGTTGATTATAATGTACATTGTGATGTTCAAACAAAATTAATCTCCTGGCATAATTAGGAATTACCTTCTAATATGATGCAATTTATATTAGACATTTTATGACTACTTACAAACATCCATTTATTTATGAGGTTGACAGTGATATCTCAAATATGCATTGGAGTAAATTTTGTTTTATTAATCCAGTTTTGGAAGTCACATGAAACTATTCTAAAGCATTTATTTTTTACTTTTTTATTGTCTACCTGAGGTAGAAGCTAGTCTCTGATGTTCACATGAGTATTAAATAAATTATTACCAGTATAATATGAATGCAGAATTTAATCAATGCAGTAGTAATACATGAACAGTACTTCAGAAATAGAAAAGAAATAACATGAGTCAGTAGTTCTTAATGAACTCACCAAAGTAACTTTTTACATAAGATTTAATTTGGTAGATAAAAATAATATTTTTAGTGTCTTATGCATAGGTTCTTGCAAGCCATTTAATATCATTCCATATGACATTTTGTTCAAGCAACCAGTGTATCACAGGTTGGGCAAATTAAAAAATGGTTAACAAAGTACAGGCTGTATTGATACATGGGGAGGAATTAGATATGCAAGATTCTAGCAAATCAGAGTTGGGTTTTAGATATTATTTCAGATATAGTTCTTATCAGTAATTTGGAAGAAAACATAAACCAGTTATTGATAACAACATTGCATGATCTCCAAACTGAATGGATTGTGTGAAGAAATCTGAGTCACCCGATAACTGTGCTTGAACAAACTGCCTGCATTAAAGTATGATGAAATATAAATTAATACAACTGGAAACAAAAACTTCAGGCTGTATTCACATAATTCAATGGCACTATCCTGAAAAATGGTAATTCTAGTAATATTCGAGAACCGTAGCAAAAAATCAGATGAATAAAAGATCCTCTTTTCATACAGTGATCCAAAAGAACTGTTGCAAAACATATATTAAAAGGCAAGAATCTGCTTGCTTCTGTAATTAATCCCAATGTAATGTTTTACAATCTATTCAAAAAATAGAATACTATTGTTTAATATAATTTTAAAGTTTTCATACAGTTTTATTCTGTTTTTACACATCTCAGTTGTTTTCAGAGAAGCTGCTATCTATTGCTAGAAGTGAGCAGTGTTCTTAGCTTTTGCTGCCATTTACACCCTTGTCAACAGTGTTAAAAAGTATTTGTACAGCAAACTGAAAACTGTTTCCCCCCACCATTGCAAACTCTGATATTTAAACAACCTCTCCTCATCTCTTCTGAAAATCTTCAAGTTCTCACAAGTTCCTGTCTCTCTCCCCTGCAAAGCAGATTCCTCAGAGCAGGCTGCCCAGGTAGGTGTCCGGACGGGCCTTGAATATCTCCAGAGGAGAATCCACAGCCTCTCTAGGCAGCCTGTTCCAGTGCTCTGTCACCCTCACTGTGAAGAAGTTCTTTTGCATGTCAGTGCGGAACTTCTTGTGTTCTATCTTGCGGCCATTGCCCCTTGTCCTATCCCCACAAACCACTGAGAAGAGGTTAGCTACATCCTTCTGTCTGCCACCCCTCAGATATTTGTATACATTGATAAGATCCTCTCTCAGTCTTCTCTTCTCCAGGCTGAACAGATCCAGGTCTCTCAGCCTTTCCTCATAGGATAGATGCTCCAGGCCCCGTATCATCTTTGTGGCCCTCCGCTGCACTCTTTCCAGGAGCACCTCACCCATTCTCCAGGACCTTTCAAAGATGATAGAGAGCGGTTCGGCGATCACATCTGCCAGCTCCCTTAGCACACGTGGATGCATCCCACTGGGACCCATGGATTTGTGTGTGTTGAGTCCACTCAGACGCTCCCGAACCACTCTCTCGTCAAACAGGGGGAAGCCCTCCATTTCCCAGACCCTTTGTCCTATTGCCAGGGGCGAGGAGTCCCAGGGGAGTGTCCTTAAAGCAAAGACTGAAGCAAAGAAAGCATTCAGTATCTCTGCCTTCTCGGCATCTTCTGTGACCAGGATCCCCCCCCCCTCGTTCAGCAAGGGACCTGCATTCTCCCTAGTCTTCCTTTTGCTGTTTACATACTTGAAAAAAAAAAAAAACAAACCTTCTTATCATCATTTATCTCTTTAGCAAGCCTCATTTCTAGATGCGCTTTAGCCTTCCTTGTCACATCCCTGCAGGCCCTGACAACACGTCTATACTCCTCCTAAGAGGACAGGCCCTTTTTCCACATTTCGTAGACCTTCCTCTTCCTTCTGATCTTATCGATGAGCTCCTTGCTCATCCACACAGGTTTCCTGCCCCCTTCCCCGATTTCCTATTCTTCGGGATGCACCGATCCTGAGCATGGAAGAAGTGCTGCTTAAATGTAGCCCAGCTCTCACAGGCACCCTTGCCTTCTAGCAGCCTAGCCCATGAGATACTCCCAAGCAGGTCCTGGAAGAGGTCAAAGTTGGCTCTTCGAAAGTCCAGGGTAGCAATCCTGCTTTTAGCCTTACTACCTCTGTCTAGTTCCATCTGGAACTCCACCATTACATGGTCGCTGCATCCTAAGCTGTCCCCAACCTTCACATCCCTAACAAGGTCATCCCTGTTGGTAATAACAAGGTCCAGGAGCACCCCCCGCCTCATCAGCTCCTCCACCACCTGCGTCAGAAAATTTTCCTCAATGCATTGTAGGAACCGTTTGGACTGCGTGTGCCTGGCCGAGTTGCTTACCCAGCAGATGTCTGGGTAATTGAAGCCCCCCATGAGGACCAGCGCTCATGATCGTGAGGCTACTAGCAGCTGCTCGTAGAAGGCCTCATCTACCTCCTCCTCCTGATCTGGTGACCTGTAGTAGACCCCCACCACCGTGTCTCCCATACCAGCCCACCCCTTATTCATATGCATTCATATACAAAGAAAATGCTGCTCGAAGGCTTTTCAGTTATTTTCAATTGACATCATCAGGAGGATCAACACAGGGAGAAACTGTATGAACCTTGATAATTTAGAGGTTCCAAGCTTTTTTTTTTTCTTTTTTCTTTTTTTTTTTTTGACAAATTACACTGTCTGTTAATAGGACTCAATCAAATATTACAGGTCCCAATAATATTCCACAGCTGTCTATTCTCAACAGTAAGAAAACATCTAATGAACAATTACCGTACAAATTAAAGCATTTAAAAGTATTAAGAAACTAAACTAATGAAAATAGAGTGTCACAGTAGTCATGCAAAGAATTAGTTGAGGAATTTGATTCTGAAATGCAGTTGCATGACAGATTCGCAACTCCTCAGAAGTATTTTTTGCTTTCTTTTAGAGAGCTTTGAATTTGCTCATTTTTTTTTCTTGTTTTCATAGTCTCACATTTTGTTTTATTATTTTTTTATTTTAGTTTTTTGTTGTTGTTGTTGTTGTTTTGTTTTGGTTTTTTTTTTTTTTGGTTTCTTAGCCCTTATAACATTCCATTACTGTTGTTATATATTGGAGCTGTGACAAACACATAGAGGACTTGAACTTGATCAAAGTTACTGTACTCCAAATGTGTTTTCAGACCTCTGTCAACATTCTTGGTGTGTTTATTCTGGACTTCATGCAAGCTCAGGGACTCTCCACCTACGGAATGTTCCCATTGAAATCTGAAGTTCATTCAACTTGAACCTTTGGGCAAACCTGTGTGTAGTTCACTTCCAACACCTGTGAACCATTGTGAATTAAACCTTTTTCATACAGTTCTAGTCTACGCAAATATTATTATCCTATGTGTTAATTTTGCATTTGTCATTTTCTATTTGAGATCTGCTGATGTAGTGGACAAATAAATGCACCCCACTGTCCTTTTTTCAATGCTAAATTTCATTTGCAAAATGTTCCTTTGGTGTAGTACCAAATAGTGAAAATTAGTTATCTTGCTGGCTGATAGGTGAATGAGTGGTCCTGAATGAACATCTCCCTGTTGTTAAATGTTTCTAAAATGGATAGAAATAGAAAGCTAGTTACCTTCAAACACCTCTAACATGATGCATATTCCACTTACTGCCTGTCTCTGATAGCAATTAGCTATCATTAGCATCATTTAAAATTTTGAACAGTACCAATGAATGACTATGACTTAGAGATTTGACACACATCCACTTAATGTTGAGTCACAGCAGTGTTCTACCAACTGTATGTAATCCATAAATTACGAAATGAAGCCTACACTCTCTCTTACCCAATGTAACTACTCTTAATTATTTTCTATACTGTGGAGAAATATTTTTTCTAATGTACTGTCTTTAGATTAATCTTTCATGCATGAGGATTGCAAATAAGTATCCTCAAAAGAACTCTGTTGGCTTAGTATGCAAGTAGCTGGGGATGGATTGGATACACCCGAGAGTACTGCGAGAACTGGTGAAAGAGCTGGCCAAGCCATTTTCCATCATTTATCAGCGGTCCTGGCTACAGATACCTTAACTTAGATGATTCTGTGATTCTGTGATTCTCTTAGTAAAGTTCATGGGAGGTTTATGATAGACTTTGGGGATAGCAGTGTTCTGGAGTTACAGTCCAACTTCTGAAATTCCACTCTTCACACACCATTGAGGTTAAGTAGCTGCCTCTTCTGAATGCATTAGCTCTGCTCAGTTGCCTGCCAGAATCATCGGCTTGTCATGTTGCATTTGACAGTTTTTGGCTTTCTAGCAGATCAAAGTTTGGAAATAATGAGTTGTTTCAACTTCCTTTTTGACGGGTTTTCTGCCACTAGGGGTGGCTGGAGCTTAGTTCCCCTATTAGAATGAATAGCCTGTATTTGCATTAGAGAATGATATTCATTTCAAACTTTTGACTGGTTTGGGTTTCTTTGCATTTTCAAAACTAAACTTCATGCCAGCATTTCTGCCAATCCCTCTTCTGCAGTTCCACAGAACAATAATGTGTGGCCAGAGTGAGAATCAGACTCATCTAGGAATCTCTTGAAAAATCAGGCTGCATTTTCACAACACCCTCCACAATTGCTACTGCAGAATCAGCCTTCCTTTACTTTATAAAACTGCAGAGAGATTTTGCTGGATGTGTACAGGGTGTAGCAGAAAGCACATTTTATCATGTTTCTGTTCAGCCCCTTCACAGTGGAAAAGTTTTGAATGAGAAGCAAAGCCGTGATGATTCCTGTATTGGAAGCCACCCTACTTTTTTTTTTTTTTTTTTTTTTTTTTCTTTCACAAATGTCACTAAAAATTCAGGGAACTATGTCAAAATATTTGCTGATTTAGGCTAATGATAGATATATGTTACAGATTTAACGCTGAGGTAGGTATTTGGCAATAATGAAGAGAAACTGAGTTATATCAAGGTTTGAGTTGAACCTTATGTTTAAACTCTTAAGCACAGTAATTAAAACTTTGCCTGTAGCAAATAATTCACTTAAGGTTAAAATAGCATATTCACGTATGGAGGGAAGCACTGATTTGAGTTTACCTAGTTTTATGCAATTTATAAGTCTGATCTATGAAAAGCTAACAGTCCTACCTCTGAATCCAGTTCCCAATTAAAAACACAATTTGAAAAGCTTTTAGGAGACCCGTGGGACCTCTTTTACAGAAGTTTCTGTTCCCCTCCCCCAATGACCAAATTAAAAAATATTACCTGCTCCCCTGTTGGTCCTCTAGGCTGACACTGTGTTTTCATTAATACATCGTTAGGGTAATGACATTGTGCTGATGTTTTTCTCCAAACACAGGATAAGCCATCAGGAGCAACAAAGTTCTATGCCTTTGCAAACTTTGTTACAAGGAAATACTTTTAAGAATTAATTAGAAAAACACTGATCCTGTTCTTTTAATGTTTGTTATAGTTATTTTATATCTTTTACTTCTATATATATCTTTGTTTTGTTTTGCATAAACTAACTGTATAAAAACTAAATCAGGTAACATCCCATGAGTTGAGACAGTATCCACTTAGAAGTTATGTAAACCATTAAAAGAACCTGAAATAAAGTTTTATCTATTTAGAAGTCACGTGGAAGTAAACAAAGTTATTGCTGTATCCTAAAACCAAAAATCTGAATTGTATTTTTTATTATTTTTCAGTCTATTAATTGCTACCTAATAGATAACAATGGATTTATTTTAGTGTCTGAAGACTATCGGCAGGTAAGTGAAAGATTTTATTCAGTTATCTGCTATTACTGATTTATATTATCTTATTTATTTATTTATTTTAAATGGGCCACTGTCTTAAAATGCTAAGTAATCAGCAGCATGAAGTTAAAAACTTCCTTCAATAAATAATGTGAGCTACCTCTCACAGGAGCTCAGTTTCTGTCTCCCACTGGTGTAAAGTCATGAACTCATAGCTGTTCTCTGAAAGGGCTTGTTTACTTCAGAACTATCTTCTATATAAATTTTTTACCCCACAAAGAAAGATTCACTCTGGCATTTTGTGTTCAAACTGAACATTTCACTTTTAAATTAAAAGCTTGAATTAATGCAGCCTTAAATCTGAAACTTCTTAAAGTAAAAAGATACAGATGTTTTTTTATTTCATTGCTCAAAAGGAATTGGATAATGTTTCCCCATAATCCCTCTGTCCCTTGCTCCATTTTGGTGAGTCTGCTAGCAACTAAAAAACAAGGAAATATATTTTTTCCTGAAACGATTATCCTTCCAATACTGTTCTGGAACATTAGCTGCTAAACAGATACTGTACTGAGTTGTGAAGTAGTCATTCTTCACAATATGCTGTCTTATATGTGAAACTGAGGGCTGAAATTTATTATTTTGTTTTACATGTATTGCTTCCACCCTTTAAAATGTCAAGCATATTATGAATATCATTCAAGGGCGTACCCATAAAATGACGTGAACTAAAAATATGTTGTTTAAACATTAACTGTATTATGTCAGAAACATTTTTTCCCCCTACATTTATCAAATATATATTTTCTACTTAGTTGAGCAATGACCCAAGAATAACACTCACTGTAGAATAATGATGATACACTGAAAACATTTTGTCTGGTTTGTCCCCCTGTTGTTGTGCATGGTATTTGTGTAATTCATTTGCTAGTTGATAGTTGGCTACAGCCAGTAAATATGATTAGGAAGAGATGTTTTCTTCGGTAGATTACCTGATAATAGTTACTAAATATTCCTATGAAGAATATATTATGGACAGATGTTGGACCATAACTAGGCTAGAAATGTGTCAGATTTTAAGTTCTTTAGAGCAATGTCTATTTCTGCCCATAACATCAAGCATATGTGAGTCTTGCCTATTTGTTTTCTGAGCAGACAAGCAGCTGAAAATCACTCACTACTGATGGAAGGTCAGGGAGCAAGTGGTAAGATGCTGGTTTTACAAGAACCCCAAGCAAAGCCTATGGACTCTTGCTCCTTTGTCACTGCATCCTAAAGTAGGGAGTACAATATATAGGGAGCAAGCCTTCCTATCATTTCATGGAACAAGAAACAGGTGTTCATTCCTGAATGTGCTTCAGCACTGATTTTCTTTGGACTTGCCAGAAATGACCTGAACCACTCTAAGAATCTTGTCCTGGGGCAGTGTAATTCTTCATCTGAATTATCACCAAATCCAAATATATTAAAAATTACAATTATCTGGGTGTTACTGCTTTGAAGAGAACTAGGATTTACAGATGGATATTTGTGGGGGGAACTGTCACTGAAATGTCTTTATAAGGCTGAAGCACAACTTGAAAAATCAAATTTATTACTATCTAAGGTTATATTAGTCATTTATGGTTTGGGCTTTTTGACGTTAACTGACTGCTCTCCCATAGTTAGGATAATCTTTCTTCATCAGTCAGCTAGGGCTACTGAAGCTAGTATTTTTAGTAATGTAAACCACAAATGTTCCTTTTGTTTCTAGGAGACTTTGCACACCTATATGTTTTGGAAAATATGCCAAGTTTCCCTAGTGTTTTTTGTTCTTCTTCTTGTTTTGCTTCGGATTTGTTTGATGTAAAGAAAAAAAAAAAAAAGAAAAGAAAAAAAAAAAAGTTAATACTTGCTTTTTTTTTGGTAGACGAATGCCATTTTTGTCTAGGGCTGTAACTTCACAGAATCATCTAGGTTGGAAGAGACCTCCAAGATCACTGAGTCCAACCTCTGACCTAATGCTAACAAGTCCTCCACTAACCCATATCCCTAAGCGCTACATCTAAACGTCTTTTAAAAGAATTCCAGGGATGGTGACTCAACCACTTCCCTGGGCAGCCTATTCCAACGCCTAACACTTTCAGTAAAGACGTTCTTCCTAATATCCAACCTAAACCTCCCCTGGTGCAACGTTAGCCCATTCCCCCTTGTCCTGTCACCAGGCACGTGGGAGAACAGACCAACTCCCACCTTGCTACAGCATCCTTTAGGGTACCTGTAGAGAGCGATAAGGTCGCCCCTGAGCCTCCTTTTCTCCAGGCTGAACAGTCCCAGCTCCCTCAGCCGCTCCTCGTAAGACTTGCTCTCCAGGCCCCTCACCTGCTTCATTGCCCTTCTCTGGACTCGCTCAAGCACCTCCATGTCCTTCTTGTAGTGAGGGGCCGAGAAATGAACACAGTATTCGAGGTGCGGCCTCACCAGAGCCGAGTACAGGGGGACAATCACATCCCTGGACCTGCTGGCCATGCTGTTTCTTATGCAAGCCAGGATGCTGTTAGCCTTCTTGGCCGCCTGAGCACACTGCCGGCTCATATTCAGCCGACTATCAACCAATACTCCCAGGTCTTTCTCTGCCAGGCAGCTTTCCAACCACTCATCTCCCAGCCTGTAGCTCTGTTTGGGGTTGTTGTGGCCCAGGTGCAGGGCCTGGCACTTGGCCTTGTTGAACTTCATCCAGTTGGCCTCAGCCCTTCAGTCCAGCCTATCCAGATCCTCCTGCAGAGCCTTCCTACCCTCGAGCAGATCAACACACGCACCTAACTTGGTGTCATCTGCAAACTTACTGAGGGTGCACTCAATGTCGTCGTCCAGATCATTGATAAAGATATTAAAGAGGACTGGCCCCAGCACTGAGCCCTGGGGGACTCCACTAGTGACCGGCCTCCAACTGGATTTGACTCCATTCACCACAACTCTTTGGGCCCTGCTACCCAGACAGTTTCAAACCCAACGAAGCGTACGCCAGTCCAAGCCAAGAGCAGCCAGTTTCTTGAGGAGAATGCTGTGGGAAATGGTGTCAAAAGCCTTGCTGAAGTCAAGGTAGACCACATCCACAGCCTTTCCCTCGTCCACTCAATGTGTCACTTTGTCATAGAAGGAGATCAGGTTCATCAAGCAGGATCTGCCTTGCATAAAACCATGCTGACTGGGCCTGATCACCTGATGGCCCTGCAAGTGCTGTGTGATGACACTCAATATAATCTTCTCCATGAGCTTCCCTCGCCCTGAGGTCAAACTAACAGGGCTATAGTGTCCTGGGTCAACCTTCTGGCCTGCTGCACGATGGCTTCCAGCTCCTTCTGTTTGTTGCCCATGCTGCGCGCATTAGTGTAGATGGACTTCAGCTGGGCCATTTCCTGCTCCCCCAGCCCTGACATTGTTCTCCCTGGCACACCTCTAACAAGCCTTATTCCCTCCCCATCCCCGTCCCCCTTCCTAACTAGTTTAAAGACTTCTCAATGAGCCCTGCCAGCTCCTGCACTAGAGTCTGTATTCCCCTTCAAGACAGGTGGGACCCATCTGCAGTTAGCAGGCCGGGTACCAAGTAAAGCGCCCTGTGGTCAAAAAAAAAAACAACCAACCAACCAACCAAACAAACAAAAAATAAAAAAAATCTGTGTTGGCACCAGCCTCTGAGCCACCTGTTTATCATGTAGGCTTTCTGAGTCCTCTCTGTACCCCTCCCTGGCACTGTGGGGATGGAGGAAAGCATTACTTCTCTGCCTGCAAACTCCCAGGTGCATACTTGAGGTCAAGTAAGTTCCTTGTAATAGAATTGGGGTTTAGTTTATACAAAACCTATGGAATCCATGCAATTTGAGAGTGTGGTGCCCTTTCCCCCCATAAATTGTGGTTTTCTCCCTTTAAACACTGCAGAGAACATACCCAGTCCTTCTGGGAGTTGAGGTCCTATGATAAAAAAAGTGTTTCCAAACTAGAAAGAATGCCATACATGCAGGATTTTTTAATGCCATATGAATGGCTGCAGAAAATGGAGTCACTTCTGTATTACATACCAAATTCATAACATGAATATTTGTTTTCTCAACAGAGATTTATTTTTATTCGTCCACATTTACTGAACAAGGATGAAATGGGTAATTCATCAGGTTGAGTGGTTTTAAGTATAAAATGATTCTGAAAGCA
Organism: Nettapus auritus; assembly: GCA_011076525.1. Classification (NCBI taxonomy): domain Eukaryota; kingdom Metazoa; phylum Chordata; class Aves; order Anseriformes; family Anatidae; genus Nettapus; species Nettapus auritus. The sequence goes on along the minus strand of CM021776.1, from coordinate 1,101,871 downwards.
GTTAAAATTTATAGGATTGCTGAAATGTACTATTCCAGCTCTTTAAACAGGTCATGCAGGAATTGTAAACAATGCTGTTTTTATGACTCTTTATGAAATCCTCTCACAACCTGTTTATATCTTTTTTGAGTAACATTTTAATCACAAGGATTTGTGATCAGATTAGTGTGTTTCCTTTATAAGCTTTAGGTTGGGTTGGCTTTTATTTCTGATATTTGATGTTATATAATGTTCCTCAATTTATTGTATAAGCTCTCACATCTGCTCAGGGGTAATAATATAATCCCTATAACTTGCCATGGCTGTGAAGTCCTCTTCAGTTTTTTTGCAGCAATAGTCCTGAAAACCTATCTATGTAGCTGTCAAAGCTACCCTTGTCAGATCCCAGAATATGCCAGTTTAAATTGCATCCAGTGTTTCGCATTTATCTGTACTTCTGGTAATTTTTTGTATTTTTCCCTTGCAGACTGGTAACTTTTTTGGGGAGGCTGAAGGGGCTGTGATGAACAAATTACTAACAATGGGCTCCTTTAAGAGGTAAGAATTAAACTGATGTTCTATCTCTTATGAAATGTTGCAAAAACAAAATAAAACTAAACAAAATTGAAGTCATATAAAAGAAGGTCAGGATTGATAGCAAGGCTGGATTCTCATTATGTTTTTTTTTTTTTTTTCTGTATGATCTTAGTGTAATTTGGTGCCTTGCATGTTAAGAGTATTGGAGACAGCCTACAGGGAGTTTCTTGTTTATTGGACTGTGATGCTAAAATCGCTTGCCTCTCCTGTTGCCACTGTGCTCAAGTGGGATTTGACTATATCTACTACTAAATGGTTTTCAATGGCTCTAGAGCAAATCATTGATGCAACATTAAACATCTAGAGTTGGAGATCGCTCAAACTGGGCAATGAAAAGTGCCTTACTGTTATAAGAGCGTTCTGCCAGTAATTTTTCCTCACACATTAACTGACCTTTGAACATTGCTGTGGCTATTAATGTGGTGACAATATCATGATAACAATAAAAACTAATGGTGATCTGATGTTGTCCTTTGAAATGAAGTATGAATCCTTGTGAAGAACATTTCCCTTTAACCTGTAACTCAGCACTGAAGTCTTCGTGGCTTTCACATTGCTAAGAACTGTTCCTTACCCCTACCCTGGAAGTGCAGTCCATGTGCATAGTACTTTTCCCTTTTACTTTCTTGTGCATTTCTAGTATAAAAAACTAACACATCACTGTTCCCATCAACCACTGAATTGAGTTATTGCATGTGAGGGTGTATACAGAGGCTCTCAAAACAGATGGTTGTGTGTTTCCTTGGTAAACCAGCTCTCTTAAAGGCAGAAACTGTGTGCGTTAATGGCAGAAAGCTTTTCCTCTGCGCATTATAGCTGAATACTACTCCCAGTAAATGACTGACCTGAAATGGAAAGATCTAGCACTTGCTGAATCATCCCAAATCCTAGTTCACTGAGGATGGCAGCTTTTGTGTGTTTAGCACTACATTCTTAACATATGCTGTAAAAGGAAGTGAAGTAATACCTATTTATAGAGTGGGTTCTGGTATGAAAAGATCTGTTTATACATGAGATTAAGCATTTGTTTTAATGCAAACAAAAAAGTACAGTTAAAATCAAAGGATAATGCTTTACTTTGTCCCACTTTGTTTTGTCCTGCCTAGCAAGACATTTCAAACAAAATATCTACTGAACAATTAATGGTAGTAGGTACCACAGTTGAGGAAACAAAGGCTGCATGGCTCAAGTATTCCATCTAAACTGTGGTGGGTGCCAGCTTGGCATGGATGATTGGCTTATGATTTTTCTGGTCTCGAGCTGTGAGGGAGTTACAGATAATGAAGCCACCAGCTCAGTGCAATAGAGCTGCATGCTAAAGAAATGTAAACACAATAAGCTGATTATTTAAACACAATAAACTGGTCACTGCCAATCATTTAAAATTGGGAGAGAATCAAAGTGGTGTAATTGCACTAAATGAGCCACCTGCATTTCCTGCTGTACAGCAGATAGCTCAGTGCAGCAACAAAAAATAATATTTTTGAGCTGTGGTAGATGAGGCCTTTAAAATTAAATTATTCTATCAACATTAAAGAGGAATCTTTGCTTTTCTAGTGAAAAATACTCAGACACATTTACCATATTTTTACTATATTTATTATGAGGATGTTATTTTTTTTATCCAAATTTTATTTTTATATGGAATAAGAAAAAAGCAGTGAATGGTGCAGTGAATGGTGGCAGGATCTATTTCCCGTTGATTTCCCTGGCACAATATATCTATGCATGCACTACCCTTGTCATTTCTGCTCTTACCATGAAGACAAAATCAGAGACCAAGCTCTGATCTTTAGCCTTTTATTCTGATTTTCCAGAGCCATCCTTCCTCGCAGATTGTTTCTTATATGGCATCTCCCATTTAGCAGCTGAATTAAATAACATTGCTCTGTTAGAACTGGTCTTGCTCCTTTGTAATTTGTTTTAGTAGAAGGTTCCACACTGCCTGATCTTCTCTGCAGAAGAGTTTCCTGACATGCCCAGTAACTGTGGGGATGGGAGCTCTCTCTTCCTTTGGCACCATAGTAGCACATATTTGGCAGTGCAAATATGTGCTACTACTTCATTGGTTCATGCCTGCTTTCAGGCTCTCTGTCCACAAAAGGAATGAAATAACCCTTTGTGAGTTCTCTCAACTACCACTAATTTGGATGGATATTGAAGTTCTTTTTAGGATTGAGCTGGAAGTGTTAAACAAAAGAGAGTTGTTTGCTTCTGACTATATTTCTTTTCAACCTGCAGCAGGATGAAATTCAATTTTAGTGTTAGCTGTTTATTTTTTAAAGTGAACTTAAATACCTTCTTCCCTCCCTAATTTCTTTAAACTCACTACTTCTTTTGAATACTATGTATGTACATACATATGTATATTTTCTTAGTTTATGGGTTTCATATTTAGAAGAAAAAACAATATCAGTGTTTCCACAGCAATATGACATGTTCTGTGATTTCATTTAGGAAAATGATGTTTATCTTTATACCCTGAATATTGCATGCAATTAAATAGTTAAAATATAATTTAAATTCATTATTAAATAAAGATGTACTTCTGGAAAAGTATCTGCTTCACATAACTCAGAAAAAAGATTCTTTATAGTTTCCTCAGTGCTTTGTTTATGTAAAAGCATTGGGGAAAATAAAGATTCTACTGCTCAAAGCATGAAAATCTAAAGAAAAAGTTTAGCATTAGAAAAAAAAAAAATCTAGGGCCATCAAAGCAATGAGATCCCCAACAAAATGAAATTAATAAATTTGTAATAGAAAATTAAATGTATCTTAACTTGAAAACACTTTGATCCTTTCCAGAACAAGGAAAACTAATCAGTTCTATAAGGCAAATAAGGAAGTAGCATCATTTCCTCTAAACAGTTCTATTTTCACTAGGCATCCTCTTGGCATATGAAGACGAGCCTGTGCTTTGGTGTCTAGTCCTGTTTTCAGGATACAGAACTAAAATGGTGCACCTCTTAGTTTCAGCTTTTCCAGATGCTAGGCTCACTCTAACAAGTTCTTAATGCTTTGAGAGCTTTTCTCATCTCTTACTTTTTCACCCTCTATTCCTTTATCTTAACTCACATGCTTCCTAGTGAATAATACATACTGTCTGTACCCTTATGGCACAGTACAGTCCAAATCCTTCACCCGTGTTCTCTAAATACATGCACATAGAGGCAGACTTTCATCTCCCTCTCTTGATTTGCTTTGTGTGCCAAACCTAACGAGTGTTTTGCCTCTGGGTTATAAGATTATACAAACATTCAGAACTCCTTTGTGAAACTACTTGCAAGGAGCAAAACATTCTTAAAGCCAAATCATGAAAATGGTAAATGATCACCAGCAGGTTGCTGATTCCCACTGACGCAGCACAGCTTCCAAATGAAGGATATTCTTCTGTTTAGGTTAGGCTACTTTATCTTACTTAAGTATTCATTTAAATTAGATATTCTTGAAATTTGGTGAAGGTGTTAAATGGACACTTATAAATATAAATCGCATTTATTTTCATGTGAATTTTCACATCCACTTATTTGACCTTTAGAAAATGTCATGACATTTGTTTTATATTAATTTGGCAATGTTTTGGAATGTAGATGTATACTTTGGAGAAGATCAGTGCTAGAGTGAAGGAACAATTCAAAATGGAGTTACTGGATTTGTTAGTGGATAAATGTAAGTGTGATGTTGCAGTTCCTAGATTACAAAAAATCTACATTTTTATCTAATCACACTATCTTTACCAGTGAATTTATTTAGTAAAAGTATGTTCAGGATATAGCCCATGTTTAGAATATGTAGAATCACAAAATGGTGTGGGTTGGAAAGAGCCTTTAAAGATCATCTAGTCCAACCCCTCAGCCATAGACACGGACATCTTTCACTACATGAGGTTGCTCAAAGACCCATCCAACCTCACTTTGAACATCTCCAACGATAAGACAACAACATCTTGTCTGGGTAACCTGTTCCAGTGTCTCAGCACCCTCATTGTGTAAAGTTATTGCCATATATTCATTCAAAATCTTACCCTCTTTCAGTGTAAAACTGTTGCCTCTTGTCCCATCATTACATGCCCTGGTTAAAAATTTAATGAACTTGCTTTGCAATTTATTTCCACTCAAGCATTATTATTATCTGCTATATTAAATGTCGTGCACTGCAGAGCATGTATGAGGTGTGTGTCCTTATTCTTCAATTTCTAGATGAGTAATATGTAATTATACTGCCTTGAAGAATGACTTTCCATTTTCATCAATGAAATAGCTGTCAGAAACACAACTACATAGCAGACCGTCTAGTACAAGTTTACAAGTAGGCCCTATTCCTAACTGCATGTTACCTGTAGGCAAAAAAATGATATATGTCTTTGTGCTCTTGTCATCACTAATGATAAGGATCCAGACAAGGGCCTCCATCCTGATGTGTGGATGTTTTCTGCTCCTATCTTGTCCTTCCAACATCTAGAATTAATGTCTCAAAACTGAGTTTGTGCATAGTGAGAATTTACATCTCTGTAAATATTACTACTGATTTTGAGGAATATATTAGTATTTTGGAATGCTTTTACCCACCTAAGGAGAAACCTAGACATGTGTGCTATGTAAATGAATTGTCATTCTGTATGCTGCAAATGCATGTTGAGTTGTAGGTTTTGTACACCTTGTGTTTTGCAGCACTTTGGCAGTTAGGAATAACTGAATGTTAAAAGCAAAGATAAGCGATGACAAATCTGTTTTCTCAAAGTGCTCTAGTTTATTTTTCATAATTTTCTTGATTTTCTTCATGGAAGGTGTTAGTCTGACAGCTTCTGGATATTGATAACCTGTCAGTGAAGGTGGGAGAGCTAGGACAGAACAGCACAGGATTCCATACAATGTCCTGTACAATCTCCGTACAAAGACCCTCTCTAAACTTAAGACACTAGTTTACCCTTCACATCATTCAATAGCGTTATTCCTCCTCCTCCTCCTTGCAAGAATATGAGACAAGCTGAATATCTTCCGTCTGAGTTAATGAATGTCTCTCCACCAGAAATGAACTGTAATCTCTGTTAATTCTTACGTAGAACACTGAGTAAACAGTAGTGTCAAAAATTAGGGCTTCATTTATTGTTTGCTTATTATTCCTATGCATATGAACACCCTCCCCCCCAACTATCTTAAACTGATGACAAAATTTTATGCATTGAAGATCTTTCAGCTGTTATAATTGTCTGTAATGATGTTCCACACTACCAAGTAGAAATCCATAGTAAAGCTGAAAATCTAGCTGAAAGAAATAGTGTACATCAGTTAGTATAGCCTGTACTGCTGGTAGGTCTTAGAAGCTTAATTTTCTTGAACCAGATTTGTATTTTCTTTTAAGTACGTTGCAAAGTACAAGACTGGAACTTACTGTATCAGAAAATTAACAATAAAAATGTTTTCACTAAAATGCACTTGGCTCCTGAAGTTACATACAATGGAGCTACACATTTCATTTTTGGAAAGTTTCATTAGTTCAAGATTATCACATGTAGTCTGTGTTTGTCCTATGGCTGACATTGAAATCAATTGCTGTGTAGGCTTCAGTGATGAGGTGTGGAAATAGGAGCAGTTAGCAGCATGGTGATGTCAGAAAGTCCCAAGCATGTTGTTTGTAGCAAGAGAATAGATCTCCCATGAAGTGCTGTAATACAAAGCATGGCACCTAGATGGTTTTAAAACTAGATTGTGGGAAGCAGGCAACTAGGTTCGCTTAACTATAGTCAGTTGAACAGGATACAGGTAGCTGCAAATGGTTATTTAAAACTGGAACACAATCACTTCAAAAAGGATAATCTGGAAGCCTTTATTTCTGCAACAGTGAATTAGGTCTGTCTGGATGAAGGAAATCTTATTTTGTAAAATCTTGAGGACATTAGCAAGAAAATAACACTCTGGAAATGACATCTGAACACAGAAGCACCACAGTGTCTTAGGCTACTGTTTTGACTACAGACACTGTAGTAGCTTTTATAAGGAATGGGGCTGGAAGGCTCTTACCTTACTAGTATATTTACAAGAATAAAAACAAAACAAAGCAAAACTGTATTTGAATTTGTAAATGCCTTGGAACCCGTTTCTACTGAGCTTCAGTACCATTCATAGAGACAGAGAATCCAGAATTGATTCAATATGTTGCAGTGTTCAGATTTCAACATGATTATGGGCTTCATCTGCTGATCTTTGAAGCATAGTGTAAAATTCCTTTTTGTTTTTAGTGCAGAAGAATAAGGTCTTTATAAGATCATTTGGCAGTAATGCTTTCATGGGTACATTTTGCATGTTCTGTATTATGGTAGCTTGAGTGGTCTTTAGAAACTTTAAGATAGGTGTTGAGCCTGCCCACTTGGAAAGTCACTGAGATGGGAATTAATGGTTCAAAAATCAGAACTCTTTCCAGGATGTTTTCAATGTCTGTCATGTACTTTTCTAAAGATTTGTTAAAGATTTAATAAAGATTTTGCTAAAGATTTTTTTTTTTCTTCTGCAAACGTGGATACATTATCTATTTTCCAGGTTGTTCCTGAACCAGAATCTTCACACTGACAACACCTTCAAATATATGTAGTAAAGCTAAGCTTGTTTTATCATCCACAGATGATATTAAAACATTTCCAAACAATTTTGCAGTGTTCCACAATGATTTTGAGATTTTTTCTTTTACAACCCTTCCCATTTTCCATCATTGAAAATTTTAGTATTTTTTCCCTGTTAAATGAACTTTTATTTAACTACACATCTTTTAATGTTTTTATTCTTCTTCCTCATAATATGATCCTAGACTGCTGTCTACTCCCTATAATACAGTAAGACAACACACAAAAATTAGCATGTTTATATTAATATTAGACACAATATTAATTGTATTTCTGAATACATATTTCAATCCATTTATGGCTCTTTATCTTTGAGCATTTAAAGAAGCTATTTATTACGTTTTAATTTAACACTAGCAAGTATGGGAGGAGAGGGGAGGCTTCTTCCAAATATTCAACCTGAAGTTCCAAACAGATTCCAAATGGCACGCTTTCATAACATTTGATTAACACTTCTTAGCAGGATAATGAGTCCGCAGATTGAACAAGCGGTCTGGTGTATAAAACTGAAAGTTGAGAAAATTATTGTATTTTCAAATACTAAATAAATGGTCGTCAAAGTTGTATTAAAAAACCTTTTACAAAGAATATAGGCAAAACTGAATATTATTCAACTTGTAACAATAGATATTGAATCAAGTAGGATGAGATCATATCATCCACATCCTTGATTACTTTGCAGAGAGCACATTAAAATCCTTAAACTATCCTTGTACATGCACTTAAGCACTTGCCACCATCCCTAGGAGGTCCATGTGGGCATGCAACATGGTCCTTAACTGTAGAGAAATAAAATAGTCAACCAAGACTGGAATGGCTGAGCTGTAGAGATTACCTTACAAGGGCTGCATTCTGACCAAGGGGGAAAAAAAATAAAGGAAAAACATGGTAGGGAAAGTGGTGTATTACTGCATGCCATACAGGCAGCACGGCTTACACCATGTACTGCTCTGTTTGTCTTGGCAGATCTGTGTGCGCGGATCTGGCTGTGGGCGTGATTCTGCCAAAGATGGTCAGTGTTCAACTTACACCCATGTTTAGGTCTCTAGTTATGCGTTTGTCTACCATGTGCCTCTCTCTGCCAGTCCACAAAATAATGGCTTCCTAGCCATTTCTACTCTGAATATAAGAATGACTAATGTAAGCAGTGTGACCATATACTAAATGCTTAGTTGAAGCTGCGTGATCAAATATATTTAGATATTTTGCCTGTAAGCCAAGAAGAAAATATAGTGCACAATAAAGAAGCTTTTAGTGATGGTTGCTGTCACAAAATTAGATCAGAAAAATTATATACAGTTTCTACCACAACGGATTAAAACATTCTATTGGTACAGGTTGCAATGTTTCATGGCATACAGTGCAGAATGCCTCATGGTGATGAATTTCATGACCTGGTTTTGGCAGTTTCTGGGGCATCCTTTCTGTGGCTGAATTTGTGTCTTCATTTAGAAGAAAGGCACACATTGCAAAATGTTGAAGTCCCATCTCATACATCTTTAAGACATCTATGTCCAGCTGTTATCCCTTGTCCCTTTGATGATGCAAAAGTCAAATTGATATGTTCAAATAAAGCTAGTAACATTTACGTATTTACACTTCTTGAAACTTACCAGCTTATTCTTTACATCTGCTACAGATGTTAAATGTTTTTTTTTATGTGGATGGATGTAGTCTGTTAATTGTTCTATGGACAGACACACCTAGAGAAATAATTACAATTCCATATACTATCTCTGAGTTCTGGATTTTACATTTAGATCTCTGAAGTGTGTTAATGATGAGTAAAATCACAAGCAGAAAGAAATTTCCTGTTTACTATGCGTCTGAGGAGGCTTCTAGCATATGTTGATTACAGCAGGTACCTGATACGGACTATTTTGCCCTCATGAAAAAATACAAAAGTAAATCCATGCTGCTTCAATTGTCTATACCATGAATACACAGAAATTCCACTTCTCTCTTTGGAAGCAATGCCATGTTTTTACAAATTAGTTATGCACTGAGGTGCTTGTAACTGCAGAAGTGTCATTTTGCCTTTACTGGAGTTTGAGTGGACTGTTGTGAGAAGCTCCTCAAATGCATAGGTTCTTTCACTTTCTGGGGCTAAATGTACCGATCTCAGTCCAGAACCAATTGTTTAAGCATCATGTTGAATGTGTATTTTCCTTCTCCTTGCACTGTTTATCTCATTGTGTGTTACACTGTGTATCTTCCCTGTTTTCTCCCAGTTATGCTTTTGCTTTGTTCTGCAGTCTGATAAAATCCTTACAAAGTATTCACACTGTTTCTTACCTTTATTCTCCTTCATGTGATGTGTATTTTAATGATCCCTTTCCCCTCTTTTCCTTGCTGCAGTTACTTTTTTTTTTTTCCTGTCTATTTTGTGGGCAGACTGTTCCATATCATCATGTTTACTCCACTGTGTTTTCTCCTTTTAGTCAAGGAGTTTTCTGTTCTTCTCTGTAGAATTACACTTTATGACTACCAGGCCATGTGTAGAACAAACAAAGAGAGTAGCGACAGTGCCCATAGCTTACTGGACGTAAGTACAGTGAATTTTCTGAGCACCTTTCCATGCAATCATCAAAGAAAATCGTTGCAAATATCTCGTGGCCATTGTAAGTCCATTATTTTAATTTGGAATGTGTTTATCATAGTACATACAAGTAATGGTTCATTATAAAAACAAACAAACAAACAAAAACCCAAAACCCAAAAAACAGAGTGTTAAGCATTTTCAAGTGTAAGTATGAACGCAGTCATTTTTAAACTGGACCCTCATTTCTGAGGTTCTGTAAGAATGTCCATTGCACCATGCGAGTCCTCCTTCTCAGGACTTTGTAAACAGCTAGTGTGTGCTTTCTGTGGGTGGCTGGAACCATGCATGCCTTTTCTATATGTAAAGACATACACGCATGCAAAAATGTAATTCAAATTTTAAATTGATTTTTTTTTTTTTTTTTAATACAAGAAAGGATAGGTTCATTGGCAAAGCATTTAAGTCAATGATTTTTACATGTTATTTTTTCCTAGTATTTAAAGAAGATAACTTTTAAAGTAAAATTTCAGTGACTATTTAAACCATTTTCTAACAATCAGCTCTGAATACAAACCATGTCCCTTTGCAAGGCCTGATTAAAGTCAAGCTGGGTCTTGCAAGGGCAACACATCCTTCTTTCCAAATCATATGTCTAGTTAATAACTCCAAGGGCATTTTATAATAATTTGTATGTTTTACTGATTACCATAGTAATCTATCATTTAGAACTGCCAGAGCATTAAATAAACTGTAGCTCTTGCATATTAAAAAGATTTTTTTTAATAGCTGTTTTAGCATTAAAAATTATGTCAAGTCTGCAACAAAATACTGTATAGTTTTACCAGTCTGGAAAATTATCTGATAGTATTTTTAAATAAACAGGGATCCAGCTAGAAAAAATAAGCCGAGGCACAGTTACTTAAATTGTTGAGGAAATATCTAAGCTCTGGCAACCTCTAAATATCTATAAATATATAGTTTCTGTGGTTTGTTTAATAATCATTTGCACTTTGGGATGTTTTCATTTACATATTTACATGACCCCATGTTTTTCAAATACCTTCAAAATTGGATTTATTGCACTTGCCAGTCTGTTATCTAGTAAAGCCTGATCTTAAAAAATGATTGGTATAATAACAAGTACCAGGCTGTGCAATGAGACTTACGCTGTTGGTGAAATAGTACAGGATGCTGTGAATCACAGTCGCATGAGAAATTGCAATATATCAAAATTGTTCACAGCATCCTTCCATTCCAAGGCATGGAGTTTCGGCTCAGTTTGCAAGTATTCACGGCATATTCTTTGTTTATATATTTTAAAGATATGCAAACTCTTATTTTATACCTCAAGTGAGTTTTGTAAAAAGATGTGAAAAGATGAAAAAAGATGAAAAAGATGGGCAAAGCTTTGGTTAGTTTCCTATTTTTCTGTTGATTAAATCACTTCTAATAACTGTGACTACAGAGAAAGTACAAAGAGAACGTACATTAAAACAGGTAGAGCTAGAGTCCCCAGAAGTGTTATTTATTTATTTTTTTCTGTTTTATTGCCACAGTTTTGCACATGTAGATCAGGTTATTACGAAGCATTCAGTACATTTTCAACATAAGCAATGTTTTTGTTCACAAATATTTGTAATACCATTTGAGAATTATGTTTGTATAAACACATGAATAGATACATGGAGAAAAGTGAGACTCTTAAAAAAGTTCTAAAACTAATATTTTTCTTCATACTTTAAACAGTAGAGAAGTGGAACATAGGCATCAGAGACTGTGTGATGTTAAAGGAACTCACAACATTCTCCCACAGTTGTGGAAAGCAGGAGTCAGGGCTGGACCCCTGTATCTAGCACAGGTTTTTAGGCTGTGCAACTAAAATGATAAACTAGAGATGGACAAGATTTACAGATCATTTGTTCCATTTCTTTACCGGTATGGAATTCCTTCTTAAAAGGTAACCAGTTACTTTGTTATTTAGCATATTTCCTTGTTTAAAATTTTCCAAGTTCTGGATAGGTCTCTGTAGAACCACTTTGTTCTTTGCTGAGCTATATAGAGAGAATAAATCCTGTTGCATTTTTTTGAGGGAACAGTCTTTGAGTGGGAAAGTCTGTCCTAGTAAAATCACATTTCATGAGAATGCCTTTATATTGATGTAATGAAATATTTTTCCCACTAAAATTCCAAAACATTTACTCATTTTATATTCATTATATTGAAATCTATTATTTTCAGATACATTGAAAGAATTTTTTCATTTTCTCATAGCTTTCATGTTAAAAGTAATAGCTTTTAAATTCATAATGTATTTTACATTAAATATATCTTATTTATAAATAATAAATAAATATTCTTTTCCACTGTGTCACTTGGCATTATCAAAAGGAAAGTATGCACCAAAATTTTTAATTGCTTGTGTGGGAAATTTCAAGTTTTCTGATTTGTAACAAAAATAAATAATAAATAAATATCCCACAGAGCTGATTTTTTCTTTTTTCCTCTACATCTCTAGGCAAGGCTTGTAGCTTTTTCATCTTTTCCTGTAAGACCTTAGTAGGTGAAACCTATGTTCACCATAATAGGTGAAACCCTTGATGGTCTTGAGCTTTCTGCATTCTGCTAGTTTGCTCTTTCAGCTTTTCATGCCAGTGAATGATGTTCGTTCATTGGCTCTGGGAGTTACAGCTCTGCACGGCTTCTGTGCCTTCTGAAAACTGTCACTGGCCAGTTTACTGCCCTCCTAAAGGGCACTGCTTCTATAAGGTGCTCATTCAGCCAAGTAAAACATGATTTTAGACATCTGAGGAGTTCCATTAAAGTCAGTATGACTGCTTGCATGTACTAAAATGCTCTGTTGGTACGGAATCTGAAAAATGAAACTGCCAATTTTTATGCAGCTGAGAGACCCTAACACAAATGTTTGAGAAGACGAGGTTCTCCTTTCCAGATGTCTGAAAACTGACTTTGCTCCCTAAGATTCTTTCATAAGTAATTAATCTTCCTGATATTCTTTTTTTAAAAATACAATATCCTTATTCATCCATATTATCCTAAAATATAGAAGTATTGTAAACATGGGATTTAAAAAAGTTTTGCTTTGTTACGATCCAGAAAAATAGAGGGGGGAGAAAGAATCTTAAAAATTACTTACACTGCTTACAAGTGGGCCTTCATTATGACACAGATGACTTTATTTAGGCTATTTCAAACTTCAGAAGCTTTTCCCAGTCCAATTAGACTGAGATAATGAATGGACATTTACATTAAAGAGAGGCAAGTCTGAATTGCAGTCTCAGTAAAGCCCTTATTATCTACCAGAGCTGTTCCTCCAGCAATAGCCTGGGAAATAGGAACCCCTAGAGGTTAAATATTTAACAATCACTTGCAAAACTTTCCTTTTCCAGCTGATAATCTGTCTGTCTGACCAACCACATTAAAAGGAAATTTCATTACTATATATTTTAATATTCATTGTAATATTTTCTTTCATTAAAAAGTTATTCTTTTTCTCATGCTATCCATGCATTTGAATATCCATAACATTGCTTTTATGTGAATAATTCGGTTAAGATATAAATACTGCATATTTTGCCCTTTTATTAAATGAGTTGCTTCTCCTCAGCCTTATAATGCCTTCTTTGCTGCAGTAAAATGGATTATGACTGAGCTTGTCCTGTAAGTAAATTTTATCCAGAACTTCACAAATATTTATACAAATTAATGAGTATTTATACTTTTGAACAGTTAATGAACATTTGTACTTCTTGCCTTTTACATCTATTGTGCTGTTTTTCTTGCATTATTTTTAATTTAGTAATAGTTCTCAATGTTTGGCAGTCCAATTTAGCATTGTTAAAATCTGAAGAAATTCTAGCTATATGAATGCACAGTTGCATTTTTATTATGTTATTCATGGTCTTCACTTATCTCTGTATGTCTTTGCTTAGTAAGTCTGGCAGATTGCAATACACAAACTAAATTTATTATTGTGGTTACTATTAAATTTAACATAGATGCCTGGCTGTTTGTAATATTGCTTGGGTGGGCTGTTGTCAATATAGCAAACTGTTAGAGTGGTTCATTGTGGTGTTTGTCATTTAATGAATTTCTGTAAGATGGATCCTTTACAGCATATGCCAGATAAGGTGTGCTCTGTAGATTATATATATATATATATTAAATCTTGTCTAATTCTTCTAGCATTTTAAGTTAATGCATAATGATCCTTGCCTTTAAGAGAGTTTGTCTGAGAAATCACAGAGCAATATAATATGAGGAGGAAGTCTTAAGTGCATTTTGTTATTAATCTATTTGTTTTATTATTGTGTTTATCAGAGAGCAGAGTTGCAGATTGATGTGAATTTTATCAGCATTGAAATCGATTTTTTTTTTCTTGGAGTCATTTTAACTGCAAATTAAATGATCTTTCTTCAGAATTTGTGATAAGAGTTAAGGAGAATTAACTGGCCACAGTACAGAGACTGATCTTACATGCAGCTATCAAAGTGAATATCAGGAAAAGAAATCATGTTAAAATCAGACTGATGCAAGCCATAACAGCCTCAAAAAATTTAAGAAACTTTCTGTGCTTACAAATAGTGTTTTTCCATGTTCCTATGATAAACTGGATGTTGGTTTTACATTCTTTACACTCACATTAACTGACAGACTGGTATGGTTCAGTCCATGCTTCAGAGTAAATTGCAGTATTTTTAGTGGGGAAAATGCATTCTCTACACATCTAGTTAGAGCTGGATAGACACTGGTTAATCAATCTTTGCCACTCCTAGAAATAAAAATAGTTTTATTATTTTAAATCCCAATGTAATGCTAGGAATTATTTTGTGTGCACTCCTGTATGGTAGCCAGGGCAGTTATAAACATATGTCATTTTACTGGACAGTCAAAATACACTGCATGCTGAAGAAGAGCTTTCAGTAATGTTCTGTAAAAATGCTGTATGCTGCTGTGCACTGAGAATTTTAATGGAGACCAGATAAGAATAAGAATGCTGCTTAGTAGTAGGTTAATCTGGTATTTATTGATTAATTTCAGAATGAATTCTCAGTGGTAAGGTACAACACAGTGAAAATACGAGAATAGCAGAAGTTGATTACCCCAGACTTACACTACCCACATGAATTCCAGTTCTAAATTAACTTTTATTTAGAATAGGATTAATGGTATCAAACTACAGGCAATTTAGTGTTTTGAAAATATTCTGTGGGATAATTTGAAAAATCTAATCATTTCTGTAGGTTCCTTGTGGAGTTTAATCTATGCAGTTGGTGGCACTCTGATCTAACAGCAAAAGGTAAGTGTAGTATATATATATATATTTAATTTAGATGTAGATATTTTTTTAGATTAAATAATAGACTTCTTTTAAAATTGGTTTGTCTCTCATTTCAGCATCCTTTTATTTTTTTTATTTATCCAAAATGTAAGATAATTAAGGTATTTGAATAACCAGAGTGCTTGTGTGTGCTCTAGGAATACAGTAGGCTACTATAATAGAAAAGTTAAAAGAGTAAATAATGTGTTTTTTTGTTGTTGTTGTTGTTGTTGTTGTTTTCTACAATGTTTCCCTTCATTCCAAAGCAATTTTTATGAATAAAACAATTACACTAGCCTTTTTCTGATTGTACTATTTAATTTTTTGTGGGGCTGTTATGACATATATGAAGTTCTTGTGCTGGAAAATACAATTTCAACTAAATCCCAAAGGAATACGGTCATTTCATTATAATTTCATAAGGAGATAAGTTTTAAAACTTAAGCTAGTAAATTTTTTAGACTTTGATTTTTAAACAAGAGGTTAAAATATGTATTTTTAATCTTCCTAATCAAGAAAGACATTTAAAAACAAAAAAAAACTAGTTTTATAAAAATTCAGTTTACTCCAAACAATATTTTAAAATGTTGAGGCCTCGTCTGAAATAATAATGATATTTTAGCCATAAATAATAAATCTTCTCCTAAGGAATGGAAGTTTTGAATTTCAGCTGCCTCCTATATTTTAGCAGACTTTTTATGACATTTTGGAAGTGTTGCTCAAAAGTAAGGGGCTAATTTGCAACTGTGCCATTCAATTGGCTACTTCATAAGCCAATTGTTCAGCGTGCCCTTGACTGGTATAATGATTTAAAGTTAATTCTTCAGCTTCCTGTTTGCAGATTTCTATATTCCTCAACAAGGCAGGAGATAAAATTGTTACTTTAGATTTTAATTCCTATTTACATTGACTGGATACTAGGCTGTCTTTATGCTAGAATAAGATCCTGAAAAAAGTTAGAAGTTAGAGTATGGGGAAAATGGAACACCCTGATGCCCTGGAATATTCTGGTGTCCTCTGTAGTAAAAAGATGTTGGAACTCTTCTAGAAAAAAATAATAATATACATATATATATATTTAAAATAATATATATATATATAAACTGTCCTAAGAGCAACTGAACAGTATGGCAGTAAGTGGCAGAGCACTTGTCAGCTTCTGTCAGCTTCATATTTTAAATGCTGTATAGGGGGAAAGGGAGGCTGAGATGGGTGTCTGCTGGAGGTGAAGATTTGATAGGAGCCTTCTGGAAATTTACGTGCATTTACTTAATGTAGTGTTTTCCATGCTGATGGAAACTCTATACTGCACTGGAAAGCTGAAGCCATTTCTTCTGACACATGAACAGTCTGTTGTAGATTGGATGCACATATACAAACACCTCTATGAGAACCAGCTAGGCACCATTTGCTTTTTGGGCTGCTTCATCATCAGTAGTCTCTACATGAGTCTTCTAAAAACCAAGAGTAACTTTACAGTGATGTCCCTAAAGGTGATGAAAAAATGTCTCACACTTATGTCTGTGAAGGATGCTAAGGTCTGCTGTGCTAGCCCCAGAAAAGGCAGAACTGTTCCTTACATCCGAAGAAGAATGGCAGTTATGCCGGTCTTAGAGCTTGATGCTTGTGTAACAGTTAAAAAGCAGCCTGAATAGGAAATGGGTAACTTTTAAAAATGTTTTTTACAAGTGTACTGTACAAATATGCTGTGATATATCCTGACATGAATACCCAATGGCACTTGCATTGTATGCTAGGGAAAACATCCTTCAAGGGCAGCATCCCTCTTTGTCTCATAAAAATAGATGTCTGTTTAGAGCATTACACATTATGAAAATTCAAGAGCATCCCCACATAGCTGCAAATTTACCAAACCCCAGTAGGAAAAGCACTCCTGCACAACGTCTTGTAATGTCAATCACATTTGTAAATGCGAGGAAGAAGCTGATGTACTACTCCTTGGGCAACCCCACCATATTCTGGACTCTAAAGAGGGTCTGAAAATCTGAGACCCGTGTCAGGCTGGTCTGCCATTTCTGACAGCCTCTTGGTTATATGAATCTTATGTTGATACAAGTGAGAGTAGACCCAAAATTACAGATGAGGTAAATTTTGGTCATTAACAATACAGAAAGGGAAAAGAAGAGAAAGGGAGAAGGTACAGTAGAAAATCAGATAATTTTTACAAAAATGCTAACTTGTTAAAGTTAGTTCCATAATGGAAACATCAGAAATAACAAAACTTTTCTGACCAGCTTTAATACTTTTCTTGAGGTACTATTTGAGGGAATGTTTATTTTAATTATATACAAAAATAACAGTTCAGAAATGTGCATCCTAGTGCTTGATTGCAGATGCGGTTTTGGTCATTCCCCTGCCACTGTGTAACAGATACACCACTGGCTCTCAAACAGATTGTCTCAAATGAAGATCTGTGGAGTCCCATAGCCTGTTTAGTGTAATCTATTTTTGTCATACTTGGTCTTGTTTTCTGAGTTAGCAATTAGTTTATGATAGTCTTTACATTTGTGCTGATGTGCAAGTGTGTTAAGGAAGACTGAAGGGTTGGAGAGGAAGAAGAAAGGGAATGAGAGAGAGACATTGCCCAACACATACATCAGCGTGAAAGTCAGAAGAGCTGCCTTCAGCACCTCTGCTGCTATCCTGTAGTTTGACCTTGAGCCAGTCACACTGTTTCCTTGTACCTTGATTTCCCAAGCTTTAAGGCATAAATAGTGTCACTTCTCGCTTGCACTGTTTTGGCAAAAGGGCTTTGGATGAAAAGCATTATTTATTATTTTCATATATAAATATAGAAAAAAAAAAAAAAAAAAAAAAAAAAAAAGCTGGCAAAGGCTAAACCATGAATAACTACCTTAACAGTTATGTGTTACTAAATTACATTCCGTGGATAAACTTTTTTACTTTTTGTTTGTTTGTTTTAATTGAAAAAATAGTGTTATGCACTGCCTAGGAAATCTCACAGGGTGGCAGAAGCTGAGTAACATTTCCGTTCTCTGTGAGCACTGTAATAACAGCATCTCATCTCGTTCAGAATTTTGTGTGCTGTTCTTCCCATGTTAACATCAAGATATATATATTTTTTTGCTATGCCTATAGCACAGAGATTGAAACAAGCCCTAGAGCCCTGTGATACTGAATATCCAGCTTTTGTTTCCGAACGCACTATAAAGGAGACCACGGGGAATATTGCTTGTGATGACTGTTTCAAGTAAGCCCTTTCAATTTTTTTTTTATACAACTGTTTGTGACACAGCAGTAAAACTGAATTATTCAAGGTTATATTAAAGAATGTACAAGTATGTTATGTTTTATCTTAAATAATGACCTCTGTCAGGGTGTCATTTCTCTTATTGTAGGGGTCATTTAGAAGTTTGATACTCTTAAATTAAAGCAGTGCCTGCTGTTTTCTTTTAAAAATGTAAAACCAGTAGAGACTTTTGCTAATTTCAAATAGTGAAGTCTTCTCCTGGAAACAAGCAGCATTCTAAGGCCAAGTTCTGCAAAGGTTTAGATACAGATAATGTTGTACTGTTAGCTCTCCTACACAGGAGTGAAACCCTTCTGGATAGGTTACAAGTTCCCCTGTGGTACGGTGAGATCTGGTTGTTTTGCTTGCATGCCGAACATGTTGCTTACTTAGAACTGTTAGGCTGAAAGAGTGGGAGAGGATCAAACCTATCCTGCAAACTTTCATTGCAGGGAAGCTGAGTTAATAGCAATAAATCTCATGTGTCAGTGCTGTAACCTTGTCAGTTCTGCCAGTACTATTGTAAAGTCACTCCTCATAGGGTTAAAAAAAGAGATATTTACAGTAATAATTTGTCTATTAATATAAATGTCCAGAAGAATTTATAAATCAAACAAAAATTGTTACAACTGTCCCCTTCCAGACTAAATCAACATGCAATTAGCAAACAAAGGTGAAAACTTCTTCTCTTTGAGGTTAATAGGTATGCTTCTGGATTTGCTCCTAAATTTTCTCTTGTTTTAGAACAGAAAATAAAAGTAGATTGGAGACATATTTTAAGTGCAAATAGTCACTTTTAATTTGCTGCTGAACAACTTCTAATTAAAAGGAAATTATAAATGTCTCATGTGAATAATTCTTCTTATATGGTCTTGTGAGATAGAAGCACAAGTGCTTTGTAAATTGATCCGAGGGAACCCTTTAAGTGTAACAATAGATCACGCTAACTGAAAAAGGACAAACTCAACAAAATCAAGCTATGACTTTTCCACTTGACATATCAAATACAATGTATATTACACTGCTATGGATGCATGTGCCAGCTTTATAGAGTTCAAGCAGCATTGTAATCATTTAGTGGGGGATTACTGAGAAGTTGTGTAACAATTTATCATATCTCTCATGATTAAATATTGCACACAGTCATGTCTCCATGAAAAGAAGATTAATTTAACAAGACCAGGTTTTCTCAAAGGAATGCAGATTTCAGTCTGTCTTCTTAGGTAACTTCAGGTCAAAGGAAATAACTTTCAAAAATAACACAATTCTGAAATGCTTGGACAGCGCTGAGTTGGAAACTGAGTTTAGTGAAAATTATAGTATTTCAAAAATAATGCACTAAGATCTTTTTCGTAGAAAAACATTTTTTGTTCCACAGTGGAACAAAAAAAAAAAAAAAAAAAAACCCTGTAAGTTACAAACTCATCTCAAGGCACCCATTATTTTTCTCCACAAGCAATGACAAAACCTAAAGAAATAATCCAGAATAACTGTTAGATTCTCATGGGAAAGTTCTTCATTATACCATTTACCCACTATCATTAACAATCTACAAATTGGATCTAAGATTGCAGACTGCATTAGATTCCAAATATTTTTGTTATAACCCAGGACACTTTCCTGCAGAACAGCTAAGGAATTTGACCCAAAAGTCCTTTGTAGACCTACATCTTCTGACCCAGTTTTCTGTTTCATGGCCTCAGTATCAATAAATATTTTTACAAGCAAGTGTATTGCTTAATACTTGTAATTTAAGAATGATGAGCCCAATGACTCAAAATTAGGGTTCAGTTTATATGCAGAGTCTTAAACTGATGCTGTGTTCTGCACATCATCTGTTGCATGCTGGGGGCTCAATTAAGATCCCATTGAGACAGTGGAATTATTTTATGTGCCCTCTTTGGATTGTGTTATAGATTAATCTGTTTATGATGTATACTTGCAAATCTTGATTGGAAATAGAAGAGGTATGTAAAGATTTTGCTGAATATGCATGCACTCTAATATTGCAGGCTTACCATTTCATTTCAAGGACGCTCTAGAAAAAGTCAGTATTCTGTGAACAGGTTTGCAACCAAAAGTTGTGCAAATACTCTGCTGCAAGGAAGTTTGTGTCACAAGTTACTTGTTCAAGTCACTGTCTTTCTTTCCTACAGAGTCAGGCACAGTAGAGCCCTTGTCTGAGTAAGGAGTATAAAAGCAGTTGCATAGTAGAAGTGAAAATGATGACTGCTGTTAATTGAAACCATGTAATGTTACTTAGATAAGACATTTTGGAGTACAAATACTATGTTATTGCTAACAAAGTCACAGTCATAGTCAACAAGGTCACGTGGTGAGAGTCAAAGGCTCAGTCTGATTCAGTACTGGATGTGCTGTTACTGGTCTTGTAGGAATACTCAGCGCTTCACAGTGCTTAATCCAAGGGGAACAGTTACCAACTGTAGTTATGAAAACTAAACCTTCTTCATATAAATGTTTCCAATCCTAACATTTCATGATGGGTGCTTAGATTTAAAATATCCTCACAAATAAATTGCATTCAGTAAAAAGGGCTACATGTTAATTACTTCATAAATAGCTGGCTCACCTTTGCAAGCCATCTCTGAAAACTTATTCACGCAATGGAAGAGAACCTATAAACTGAAGTGGACTTAGGTCAGGCACTAAATATATACAGACATATAAAATATACGCTGTATATGTAAACTTATCTCTTACTAGCAGAAAATAAATACTACTTTGAGATAATTTACAATGTTTAAAACTGATTTTCAAAAATATAGGTTTTATTAAGAAAGCAGGAGCCTAACAGAAAATAAGAATTAACGTAAGAATGTCATTAGGGTCAGGGTTTGGCTGTCCAACCCTGTAATTTTTTGTTATTCAATATCCCAACTATTATTAAATTAATCTGTTATTTAAACAGCAATCAAAAACAAGTCAACCCACATTTTCTAAGCACTGTCAACAAAAGAGAAAAACTATGATTCTTTAAAAATCTGAAATGCCTTCATGTTTTCCAGTAAGCTGTTCCCTTTTATATGAAAGGAAGAAAATGAAAAAAGAAGGGCGGGCGGAAGTACATCAGAAATCTCGGATGAATGATAGACTGTTAAATGTTACATGGCAGCTTCAGTACTGGAAACAGTTAATTGCCAAAGAGAAATTCTCTCATTACAAATCTAATTTTCGCATGAAAATTCTGATATTTTTGTTTTATTTCATTCATTTTTATAAATACCATTAATTTTATCATTAACTCAGGCAGCTATGAGCGTGGGTATAGATAACCTGTAAACACAGCAACTTACTCATCAAAATACTCATTGGATTTAAATATTAAATATGTATTAGAATTTCAAAGTTGAATTGAGTGCATGGTTGCCAAATTTGCATGTGCAACTCTAGAAACTATGGATATAGAAATCAGACAGCAGTTTCAAAGTCAGAAGTTTAAAAATCTGCCCTTTTAACCTCTGTTCATGTGTGATAATATACTGGACTTCAGTGCAATTCAAGAATCTGGCCATATATCCGTTGACCCCAAAACCAAAGCCCCCTTCTATTTCAGTTGCAGTAATTGTGGTTGCACAAGGCGAATACCATAAACCTGAAGAAGTAGTTTTGTTTCTAGGTGTTTCTTTGTGCACAGACTTAAAACACGAAATAAAGAGAAAAGTAAATACCAGAAAGGTATGTGCTCACTAGGGAAACAAGGAAATATATAGCTACAATCATCCTAACTCAGGGAAAGACTTTTGCGCTTGTCTTAATTACGCCACATGAAAAGTATTTCCATTACTATGTTGAATACTGCATGAAAATTAATTGTTAAATTAATAGGAATTGCTCAATTGATTAAACCCTGTCCCATGTACTTTATATTTGGCCCATTGCATTGTTAGTAAGCAAACAATTATCTGACAGGGAAGATCATCAATAAAACAGATGACTTCTCTTGCTTTCTTTAGAGGCTGAGCTTTGTGTTCTGTTCATTGTCAATAAGAAGAGATAAATGATGGTGGAATCATAGTTCATTATGACGCTGAACCCTTTGTGTAGATTTCTAATGGCAAATTTAAGACGTCCACTGATTGCACTTATTTGGCAGTAACAGATAAATAACAATGTAAATTACATTCAGATTGTTCAGTATATTAGTGTCAGGAATACTGCAATCTGTAGACATTAAAATGGTAATGGTTTTTAAAAAACACTTAATCTTGAGCTGTGCCATCATTTGCTAAAATGTTTCTGCATTTGTTGCTCAGTAGAAGCTTGCCAAACTGCTGTACTTGATCGTGTTTAAAATGTGTAAATAAATATGCAGTTCAATTTCCCATGAAATAAATAATCATTTGCCTTTTCAGATGTAGTTAGTTTACTTCTAAACAAATCAGCTTGCCACATAAAACAAGCAAAGCATCAAGGACCAATTTATTCTCATTCGGAACTCCATATACATGCATCAGAATATCCCTGTAGATTTCCTGGAGTAGTTTGGGTAGTAAATTATTATCAGTCTTCTAGAAGACATTTTAGGTTGTATTCATTTTACCATGTCCATCTTACATGACCCTGAAGCAAATGTTCCCTGTATTTCACCATACTTTATTTTTGACTGTGTGTTTTATACGGCTGTTTTTTCAGCAACCGTGTCAAGTGCATATGTGATACCATACAAATAAATGGTTTTGACCTATGCCCATGTTGAGCTAAAGGTATGCTATAGTCACACTGTTGATCTTGATGATGGTGGACAGATTTTAATCTCTGAGAGCTTTACTTATATATTCATTGAAGTCAAGGAGCATCTTAAAGGGAAACAGCATTCCACCTACTTCAGTAGTTAACTCGTGAAATCTCAAGAATCAAAATTTTGTCTATGGAGTCATCTTGCACCTCTGTTTTGAAATCAGGATCTTCCAGACTTTCAGAATATTTGTCAATGTTAGAAAGTGTTTGGAGCAACATTAGTATTGGAAGAACCTTGTAGTAGCCAAAGCCCCCAAACTCCAGGAGACCCCCCAATGATCGGTTTCTGTTCTTCTCTAAAAAAAAATTAATGAAGTATCAAATTATGCAATCTGGTCTAGTGGAATTGTTTACTAAAGGTTTTTATACTTAGTGTAAAATCCTATATCATATTACTAACACATCTCCAATAGTGAGCTGACTAATTTCATCTTTACTCCAAAAGCAACAGTGATTATACTGTTTGTCATGTAGGTGCAATTTAAAGTCACCATATGGGTAATTTTATCTTTACCCTTGATAATGTATATTTTGAATGACCAGTTCAGGAAACACTGTAAATTACTATTTTCATTTAAGAAAATAGGTTTATGAAATAATAGGACATGATATCCATGTTACCAGGAAGGTCTGTGTCTGACAGTCATGAGTTTAACAATCCTTTGGACAGTTGTCAACACTTTTTTTTTTTTTTCTTTTTAAGACAAATATTTTTAATATTCCTTCTTTGTTTTGGACCCTTTTTAATGTGTTAGTTGAATTCAGTGTTATAGCTGCATATACAGCTGTATATATATATGTATAGCTGAATAGCACCTAGCGTTGGAGATAGCCTTTCATTATTATTCTCAATTTCTGTTTATATCAAAGTTTTCCAAAAGCAATAAAAAAATCAAAACCTTGGAGTTTGCTTGTCTAGTTGACAAAACCATGCACATCTCTATTTGCTAATTCAGACTCTGTCTCTTCATTTGTTTGGCATTGTAGTGATCATGAAAAATCCAGAGAATAATAACAATAAAAAAAATCACTATGGATCAAAGGATAAAAACATACATTTAATGTAAAAAATAAAATAAAATAAAATAAAATAATTAACCAGAATAATCTTTTTTCAAACATCATTTTGATGTTAAGAAATATATACTGAATGAAATGGGGATTCCACAGAAAGTAGAGAAAGATGAGGAAATGTACAGTGGTCTTTCCTTGCAGTAGTGTACAACTTTTTCACCAGGAAACTTCATAGCACTGACAATGTGGTCCATCTGTAAGTACTATAAAATCCTGGAGATGCGTTGGGCAGCTTCCTAGCAATTCAGTCCGTTGATGTTTTCATCTCCTATGAAGAGAGAATGAGAAAGCTGGGAATTCAGGTTCAGCCTGAAGGTGGCTCTGGGGAGACCTCATTGCAGCTTTTCAAATTTTTTATTTTTTTATTTTTTTAAGATGGAGAGCAAGTTTTTGCTTGAGCAGATAACAATATGACAAGAGGGAATGGTTTTAAACTAAAAGAGGGGAGATTTTAATTAAATGTTAGGTAGATATTCTTCTCTCAGAGAGTGGTGAGGCACAGGAACAGGTTGCCTAGAGAAGTTGTGGATGCCCTGTCCCTGAAGGTGTTCAAGGCCAGGCTGGATGAGGCCCTTGGAAGCGTGACATATTGGGTGGTGTCCCTGCCCATTGCAGAGGGGTTGGAACTAGATGCTCTTTAAAGTCCCTTCCAACCCAAGCTGTTCCATGATTCTATGATGATTCATTAATTTCACTGTAGGGTTGTTTTGTTTTGTTTTCTGACAAGTAGGATGAGTTGTGCTCCATCTCTTAGCTCCCCAGTTCCCCACTTATATCTTCCAAATAGCCCACAGCTGAACTGCTTGAGAAGTTTACATAGAAAATTTAAGCGTGGGAAGGTGGTGATCTCCACTCATTCAGAGTTCATAGTTAAGCTCAGTATTGCTGTAAAATGTAAATATTACCACTGCTTAAAACTTAACATAATTTTACATTTTAAACAAGCCTTAATAAATGTTAACCAAATGATAGATAGGAGCTGACACAGTGAAAGGATGCTTTGTAATGACAAGAGATTTAAATTGTTTTATGAATGTCATAATATATTCAGCTGAGTAGTAATATACATATCAAAAATTGTTTGGAACAGGAAAACTTATTAAAAATGGAAGACACTGAAGTGAATTTTTAAAGCCAGGCATACTTGTGAAGAATTGCTAATAGTAAGAAACTCATTTCAGCTTATAATATATTAACAATATAATACAACCTGACTGATAACAAACAGCGCAAATATGACCTAGGTATCTGTACATTTAACACTTCTCTTTATAAAGGACGTGGGAGTTTAACAGATATTTAATAACCTTTGAGTTTGAAAAACAACAAGAACCTTCATATTTGAAGAGACATTTATATTTCCTTAAATAATACAGAGTTTTCAATAGCTGTGGAGATGATGACATGCGATGTACTTAATTCTTTCAGATGTTGTATTCTCAGTCATTAGTAAAGTTTATATCTACATAAATTAACAACGTCCAACATCCTTGCAAAGCACATTGTGGACACATAGAATTAGTATTTTAGTTCTATATTTTATTACACTTTTTTTTTTTTTTTTTTTTTTTTTTTTTTAATACAACTCCTGATCATCCCTGCTGTTTATACATCAGTTTGTTTTTCATGGCAGTCCTGGAGCATGCCAGCTTGATTTTCTATGTGAAATGAAATCAAAACTTAAGTTCAGGGAGCTAGACAAGCTAAATTGAAATACATCCCCAGAGTATGAATAAGGTAGACACTAGATCTTTAGTACTTTCTTTTTTTTTGGATAGATCTGTTGTTATTTGTTCCTGGGGGGTTGGACTAGATGATCTCTCAAGGTTCCTAAGAATCCCTAACCTTCTGCAATTCTCTGATTGTGCCACGCTAGGTGCTGATGTAAGGATAGTCTGTATTTAGTGACATTGTAGTTTTCCTATGGATGTAATCTTAATCAAAATAGTATCAGAATTTCTTACTCCTGTTTATATACAAGTAGAAATGATCAATGAACAAATATTTAAATACCTGTGAACAAATAGTATTTAACTATCATTGATGTCATTATAGTCTATATTCCTTGAATTCCTGTTCTCCTAGTAGCTCAACAAAGAGTATCTGTCTAAAAACAGTTCCAGAAATCGTTACATTGACGTGTTTATTCTTTGACTTAAGAACTAGTTCAAAAAAATGCAATGCAGTTGGTATCACATAGCTTTGCTGTCATAGTTATACTGATTGTAAATGTTAAAAATCTGATAGAGATTTGTCAACCTAAACCTAAAATTCAAATCAAAGAAGCACTGCTTATGTATTTGTGGCTTTCTAATCTTTATGCTGTAATTGGGCTCCCTGTATAACTATACTGACACAATAACAGTTAGGGTGTTTAGGCGGGTGGCTTGTTGTATAAACTATACAAATTGCTTCTTTGCTAATTAGATCAGCTTTGTAGAGTAGACCTAAATAGTAGTTAGTCCTCATGCAATTCAGAACTGACTTTTACAGTGTCATGTGATATCTGTGAACCTTCCTAAATCAGAGGAAATCAACTAGCTTCTTAATATTTAAATTTTATTTAGAATTTAGCTTAGACATCATCTAACATTTTAAAAAACATCTGAGATTTCTCTCAATACAAACCCCAGCTACTTGAGTAAGGCTCAAATGCTAAAAGCATACATTGGCTAATGCCATAGTAGAACTGCATCTCTCTGTCTTCTGCTAACCTGTGATCAATGTCAAAAAGCAATGCCTGAGTTTTAAGATCCTCTGACACACAGTTCTATGCCCATTACTGTATCCCCTCTGTTTGTTGTAAGCAGTTTATCATAGAATTGGGTACTCACTGACTAGGGAGACCCAGTTATGCCACAGTCTCAAAAGTGAGCT
This sequence comes from Nettapus auritus, assembly GCA_011076525.1. Classification (NCBI taxonomy): domain Eukaryota; kingdom Metazoa; phylum Chordata; class Aves; order Anseriformes; family Anatidae; genus Nettapus; species Nettapus auritus. The sequence continues at coordinate 1,074,819 of CM021776.1, read as the reverse complement.
CAGATTTGTTCAGGAACATCAGCCTTGACTAACATTTAACGTTTGTGAGATTGCTGAGCTTGATTTCTTTGGAAAAGTTTTGCATTTCACTTTAACTCTAGTGATCCAAAATTCTCCATAATCTTACATCCTCATAAGGGTGGGCATCTGGACTAGAACTCCTCAGTACACAAAGTACCTTTTTCATTCCAAATTTTATATACCCAAAACTTTTGTATGTTTGTAAAGTTTCTAAGATGTGTTTGGTAAGGAATTATTACCTGAGCTGTAGATTTATGAGAAAGGATTCCCTGATTGATTATGAGAGACAAAGGGCACTTCTGGGGTTTATCTGTATCTAACAAAGCAGTTCCCAACCATGCAACAGCTTTCCAAGGTTCCAGATCTTTGGCAGGCACAGGGACAGTGAGGATGATATTGTTCTTTTAAGTCTTTGAATCTAAACTTTGTTTTAAGTAGGTACATTTATACCGACACCAAATTGTGCTAGTCAGTGAGGCTGTATGTGGTAGCAATATATTGCTTGCATGGAATCATGTTACAGGCCTGAGGCTGAGAGCTTATCTGTGTCTTTTTATATGAGAGAATGACTAGCTGTTTTTGCATATAGTTTAACTTCAGTAAGAAATGTCATTATTGGCATATATATTATTTTTACAAATTGTGTTAAAGATATTCCATTCTCTACCGTAATTTATTTGGAAGAAAAACAAAACAAAAACAAACAAACAAAAACCCGCAAACAAGTAGCCCAATTTATGATTGTGATTCATTCATTCATTTAAAAATGTGATAAGTGGGAGAAATGTGGGTTGGAAATGTAGCCAGCAGCCTGGAAAGCACATGATAGGATTTGGGTAAAGCACAGCGGATATCTGCACTTCAGTTGAATGGTTAAAGTTTGTTCCAGACCATTAGGGTTGAACATTTGCAACCAACAGTTATGTTTGGAACAGATATTTGAGTGCAGAGCGCACAACATTTTCCATTTACTGTACCCTGGTGCTGGTGTGTTTTTTCTTTCTCTAAAAAATAGGAAAGATCAAATTTGACAGATATGAAATGTAATCCTAAAGTAAAAACTAATCTTAATCCAAAATACTCAAACTTCTATAATTCATGTTTGCACTCAGAAAAATACAATGAGAGGCCTGGAGGGAAGTGGCCAAATTTACATAGATGTTCAGGCATCAGAGCTTCCAGTGGGGACTGAGTTGAATACCATAGACATTCAGAATATTTTTTCAAGTCTTTGTGCCTGCATTTAGGTTGCCAATTTGAAAACATTGTCCTATTTTATTTTTATTTTTTCCAGTTCAAACAATCACTGTGAAATTCTTCCATATTTTGTAGGATTCTTCTTCATGGGCAAAACAACTGCTAGCTAAAAGGTCTCTTTTTTATTGCCTCCTAGAAGTGACTGATCACAGATTAAAAAAAAAAATACAGGAAAAAAAAAAAAAAAAAAAAAAAGAATATACATATAATGGATTTTTTTCCTTGAATCGGGGTGTTAAAGCTTATGATCATGAAATCAAATATGAATCTAAACAGCTATTTAAATGTTTATAGAATTAAAATCCTGCCTAAACTGTGTGTTTATTACAACCATGTACTTGACTGCATAGCTAGCATCTGTCATCATGAGCATGGATGTAATAGCAGCATATTTTTGTAAAATTAAAAAAAAAGAAAAAGAAAAAGAAAAAAAAGGAGCTGTAAAATATGTCATACAGACCATAATAATTCTTAGTTCTGAAGATACATGGTTTAAAGCAAAGCACAACAGTGCAGTGTTTCCGTGATAAAGCAAGAATTAAGTTTTAACTAGAAACACACAGCACTGTCTTTAAATAAATTGAATTGCTCTTAATGTTGGTGCCATACTCAAATCGTCTCCAAACTGCAAAGAAATATCTTCCATTCTGCAGGATAAGGGAAAGATATTTTCTCTAAATTTTTAGTTCCTCAAGCATAACCTTGTCCTGTATCTTCAGAATTCCCCATTGCTTGTTATTCATTTTATCCCCTCAAACACTTTGCAACCTTTGCTGTCAGAAGAAGGGGGAAATGGATCTGAAAGCCAGATACTGCTGAATGCTACTTAGAGGTTTACTGTCACTCTTTGTCATTGAAATGTGTCTTGTAGCAGTGTCACTGGCCACCAGCTAGTGGCTGTATACCAGGAAAAGGAAAGTAGTTCAGTGTAGGTGACCAATAAGGGATGGCATTTGGGATGCCCAGTCTGAATAATATAATATGACTGTGTCCTCTCTACAAGCTCTGTGGCTCACTGTCAGTCCCATATAAAATACGCTGCACTCAACATATGTTCTTAAGATTAGGTGTGTCTGGGGCTATGTAAATGGCTGCTTATTAATAGGGAAACCTCAGGTCTGTGTTTAGTTTGCATTCTGTCCAAAAATGAATGCCAGTAGCCAAAGAAATGGATTAGTTCTTCTGTGTGGAAATACAGAGACTAATCTGTTTAACAGTGATATCAATTGTTATAGTCAAATACTAGAAAGTAAACAACTTAAATGTTATGTTAGCTTAGCTGAATAAGACACATTTTACACATTGGAAGTTGAATTATTTCTGCTTTGCCTGTTATGGATGCGGTTATGTTAGGGAAATTTCATAGAGACGATGCATATACAGAATTTGTACCTTGTGAATGAGATAGTCATGAAGCAATGTCCTGTATTAAGCAGTGATGGCAGTAAGTGGCTTACAGAAGGGTGTGATTTTCAAGTTGGCCATGTTGTTACTTCAGGATTGCTTGTCCTATCATCCCTGCCCTTTTCCCTCAGATCTGAACATCCCCCTCCCTTCTAGGCATATTGGTCTCTCCCAGTTGTCTTACTGATATTTTGCCAGACCAGAGGTTCAGAGGCTGGAAGATGAAAGGAAGAGAAAGAAGGACCCTCACTACAAGGACTTCAAGGCCCTGGAGTGTGTCCAGAGAAGGGCTACGAAGCTGGTGAAGGGCCTGGAACACAAGTCCTGTGAAGAGCAGCTGAGGGAACTGGGTTTGTTTAGTCTGGAGAAGGGGAGGCTCAGGGGAGACCTTACTGCTCGCTACAACTACCTGAAAGGAAGGTGTGGGGAGCTGGAGGTCAGCCTCTTCTCACATAGGACTAGAGGGAATGGCCCCAGTTTGTGCCAGGGGAGGTACAGGTTGGAAATTAGGAGACATTTCTTCTCAGAAAGAGTAGTCAGGCATTGGAACGGGCTGCGCAGGGAGGTGGTGGAGTCACCGTCCCTGGGGGTGTTCAAGGAAAGGTTGAACCTGGTGCTTAGGGACATGGTTTGGTGGGTGATGGGATGGTGGGTTAAGGGGATGGCTGGACCAGATGATCTTAGAGGTCTTTTCCAACCTTGATGATTCTATGAACCATAGTCTGTGGAACAAACAATACATTTTATGTAACTGTATGAAAATTTTAATATATGGAAACAAGATGAAGAGATTCAAATTTAAAAAAAATAATCAGGTTTTAATGTAGTTTGATGGATTTTTTAGAACAGGTGTTGTGGTCTGCATTTAGCTCTAGGCATCAAATTTCACTGAGTTCAGATGCTTTTCCCTACAGGGTCACTATTCTACCATTTAAGAGAAAGGAAGACAGGCAAAGGATTACTCAGATCACAAAAGACAAGCTCCTGGTCTGAATTATCTTTGAATAGTCTGTGTCTGCAGCATTAGTAAGCGCCTAAGTTACATGAGTAAGGGTAGCCATTTTGACTGCCCTCCAAGATGTGTATTACAGTCCTTCTATTTAAGTTTCACAATTCTAGGCTGTCTTAAGAAATTAGAAATAACTGGTTCCCTGTGGGAAGAGTCATTCAGCCACCAGGCACATATAGTGTTGAAGCCTTAGAGAATGCAATAAGAACTCCCTTCTTAAAAGCATGCTTTATTATCATGCCCACATAAGCATAACTTTAGCAAATATAATTATGATTGCAGTGAGACCTGAATTCCAAATTTTCTGTGTTTTATTTCACAATGGAAAAATGATTCTGAAGGAACAGATTTAATAAATACTTGCATGCAAAACCATTACTATTTCCAGGTAAAGCATGAAGCTGATTTTTTTCCAAATCATTTTGAATGATATTTGTGCAGATGTTTTTATATGGTCTGATAGAGAAATAGGTTAGAAAGGAACAGATAAGGGGTGTGCAACATGAGAAAAGAGTTATCAAATGCTCTGACTCAAAATAAAGAGTTTCTGAAAGGTTTCTTCTCTGCTTTTAGTTTTTCTTGGTTAACAAAACAGTTTGGTATGACTAGATTTGCTTTCTACCCCTTTCAAGTATTAAATTTCTTCCTTCCTCACCTTCCCTTTGAAAGCAAAGTGAAGAAGCAGTTTATGTTCAGGCCTGTTTTGAACCTCTGGACCAGCACTTTAAATAAACCAAGCCACTTCCTCATTGGATGAAAGATGGAGCAGAAATAATTTCTAAGGTCCTTATTGACTCAGTGTGACTTCAACATAACAGGAACCATAACCACTTATTACATTCTATATATGGAGACATATGCAAGGCTTTTTGTATGCTACGGCTATCAAACGATGATGATACTGTTGTAAAGGAAAAAGGTTCAAATCAAAAGATTTACATTGCTTAACTTAAAAAGAGCTTTTAAACCAAACATTCTCCATCAATATTAAACATAGGCATTAAACATTTCTTATGTTTTTTAAACCAGCAATAAAGTTTGATAGAAATCTTTACTTTCTCACTGATAGTTCGCTCCCATATTGCCAGTAACACAAAGGACAGCCTCAGCCAGCAGGTGTTCAGAAATGCTTGTTGTAATATAAACTTTAGAGACTCACAGAGGAGCTTACTTAAAAGGCAAGGCCATTTTCATTAGTTTGTCAGCAGCTTTCTTTATTTCCCACTGCAGTCATGCAAGCTGCTTTGCTAGAAACTCTTCTCCCTCGCAGCTAAATCTTGGTGTACACAATGAAACATTTTGGTGGAATATTTCAGTATTTAAAATATTTTGTTCCGACTGTGTTTATGCACCTTTTGTTCCCTGTGAATGTTCAGTTCCTGAGACTTACTGGCATGTACATTCACTCAAAATTGGCTTCAAAGATGCATGTGCATGGCACCATGGAAACTGAATGCTGAACTCAAAAAGAAGACCCACTGCTGGGTTGACTTTCCCCAGCTTGGCCATAGAAGCAGTGCCAGATGAATTATCTGAATAGTCACAGAGCAAGTGCAGAGGTTAATGACTGGCAGAAACGTCTTTGCTGATGATCTAGTGAGGGTAAGAATACCTTATGTGTATGAAATAATCTTAAATTGCAACAGCTGAAAGAAGTATAAATTGCTTGTGCACGTTCTATTAATAGAAAAGAAAGCTAAATTGGATTTTTTTCTTTCCTAATTATTTGCTCAACTCAGTCTCTGTCTTCAGTCCTCTTGTCTTCACTTGATGATATCTTAATCCTTTGCCTGTGAACACACAAGTCAATGACTGGTGAGGACATGCGTTTGGATTCACAACTTCAGTTCAAGATTACATTCAATAATTGTAAAAGAGAAAACATTCATTTACTACTTGTGGAAGTTAACGCTCTCTTTTGAATTTACTTCTAATATGATCAATAAGAAGATAGTTGTTCCACTTTGCAATATGGTTAAGATGGATTTGCCCTATGGAATATAACTGCTGCAGCAAGCCAGAAGTTTCATATTCTTATGGCTGTTTATTTGACAGTCACATATTCCTTGGCAGTTACCATAAGGCTAGGCACCTTACGAAGATTTGTAATAGATGAACGGACTATAGATTTATAACAATATTCAGTGTTTAGTAAATGGAACCAGTGTAAATTGTAGTTGTCTATCATATAATTCCAAAAGTACAGTTTTTTTTTCTTTTTTCTTAATATATTGTTCATTGCAGCTTTTTTAATTGATGATTTCCATAAATGCAGACGTATACAGAGTAACCCAAATTACCATGTCTAACAGAATTTTCTGTAGAACTTCATTCCTACCAACCTTCATAGCTTTTAACCATTTTGTCAGAGAATCCATGTAATCATCTGCTCAACATCAAATTCCATAGTGAAAACTTTCTTCTGGGTAAATTTTTTTATTATTATTCTTTTCCCATTCTTCTTTGGGGAAGGAGTGCCCTATACTGTACAGTCCTTATGCCACGCTACAGAAGTGGCTGAAAGAAGAAATAAAATGTGAAACGTGTGCACCTTTTGTGAAATGCCACCATTAAGGCTGGCAGTACGGTACATGCTTTCTCACTGGCTTCCCCTGGGGGGGCACAAAAAGGGCTGATTACAAAAGCACCTCGAGCCAGACATACATTAGGTACAACAGAAGAGTGGTTATTTCCCACTCCTCAAAGAGGAATGAATCATTTAGCAAACAGTTAATTGTGACAATGTTTTTTGTCTTTCAGGTACTTTAGTTTTAAAGATTCAATAAATACAAGTTTCTGAATGCTCAAAATTCAAATGAAATGAAATCACTTTTTTTTTTTTTTTTTTTTTTTTTTTTTCCCCTGTCCTTTGGAGTTTGATTTATTCACAACTGTTCTGTGAAATCCATGCAGTACAGTTTTGGTGTTACTGTCTGTTAAAGATTTTCCCTCCTTTCCTTTTATTGGCCCCATTTCTCCCACACACAAATCCACAAAGCCACAGATGCTCCATTACAATGATGTCAGTCTTGGTACATGCTCCAGCTGTTTGGTAGGTACATTTATAAAGTTCAGCCCCTTACATTATGCCATAAATGTATATTTCATGTATAAACATAAAGCTAACATATTGCAGATCACTCTAAGTGTAATTTTAATGGAGGTTTAGTAAGTTTAAAAATACCAAAAAGTGTTTAATCTTTCAGTTGGCAACATTTTAATAGTGGGTTTTCCAATTATTTTTTTCTGAAGCCGGGTTCAAATATTCCCCACCCCTTCCACTATTTTGTCTTCTGTCATTTTTGGAAAATGCAGGGAGTTATTTTAGTAAGACAATATGTATTTTAAATAAAGATGTCTGAGAAAAAATATGTATCTCTCCACATCATCTTGGTGCTCAAACCCTTACTTAAGGTTCTGTGCATTTACTAGCGTACCACACTGAAAAACACCTAATTCCTGGAACTGTCTGATTTCAACAATACTCAGTATTGCAGATATTCTGTAAATATTATATAGAAATTCTGACATAACATTAACATATATATATTTATAAAGAAATGGCTCTAAGTCTTGAAGCCTTTCTTTGTAGCATGTTCTGAATTTCAAAGAAAGGTTCAAACAGTGCATACTTGGCTCTTCCTCCAGCCTTTCTCTTTGGTACATGCTTAAGAGTTCAGCTTATTGAAACTATGTGAATCATTGAGTTGTGCCCACAGGTTCCTTCCCTGGTCTCCCCTGGGTACTTTCCTTCTCACAAGCAATGCCTTTATTTCTCTCATGCCTTTTGAATTGCATACTTTGTCTTAATTTTAATGTGGTGCTGAGTTATCACCGTATTTGTACCATATAGTCGTCGTCATTCTAAAATAAATCTCCTCTCTTAGGAAGATTTTGAGGTTTAATCTCTGATTTGTTGTCTCAGTAATGAAATGACTCTCAAGAGGCCAGATGAAAGCTGAGATCTTTCTCAGTAGTTCAAGTAGCTACATGCAAGGTCCAGAGTGAATAAACCCCTAATGTGATTCTAGAGGCTAAAGAAGGGACCAGGAGTTATTGCCATCTGGCTGCAGAAGATTTACTTATTTATGCAGATTGGTTTCTTGTGTACTTAAAAATTCCAGATCATAAATAGATAGCTAAGTATTCATTATGTAGCAAAGATTCAGTATTAACGGAAGAAAAAAAAAAGATACACTCCTTGGTAAATCATTTGTGTTCCAGTTCAGGGTGACAGGCTTTAGCGTATCAGCAGTATAAGCCTATCTGTTCTGCTACACGTCTGCTAAGCATCATGAACATCTCAAAATATGCAGCCATATTCTATGAGCTGAGGAAAGCATTGCCCAAGGCCCTCTACTTCTACAAGGTGTAGAGATTTAGTATGATTATATATTTAATTAGTTATAAAGTCAATGATGTTTGTGACTGTAATACAGGTGTTGTTGAGAAGTTCAAAATACCTTAACAAAACTTGTTGCTAAGAAATACAGGATATTGCCATTAATTGCTTTCTATTTGCAGGTCTTTTGTCATCCAGCAAATCCCAAGCAGCAATCTTTTTATGGTGGTAGTAGACAACGAATGCTTCTGTGATTCTGTCCCGCCAATTACCATGGCACCTATAGAAATAAGGTATATCCTTTTATTTGCAAAGTTGTGAAGAAGAGATTAAAGATGCAAGTATTGAAAAATTTCTTCTTACATGAAAACTTGCAAAATGAATGCATCATTTGCCATTATAAAGTGCTGGGGCTGTAACTCACATTTTTAGATATTTAGGGTAACCAATACAAATTAAGAAATACACTTACATCTTTAAGTATTGTAAGGTCACAGTCTGCTTTTTTAGATAGCTGAACATCTTCCATGTTAGGCAGTAAGGATGTAAGTTCCTTCTGAGCTGCTGATATTAGAACTTATGAAACTCCTTACAGTATAGACTTTTTTTTAAAAAAAAATATTTTACAGTTCTACTGGAGCATTGAAAATGTTTCAGAATGCTGCTTTCCATAAATATGAAAATTTAGTAAAGTAAATATGTCACCTGTATTTTTAGTTGCCATATTTTTTATTCTGTGCTGTTCTATATATTTCCGGCTTTGTTTTGTCTCTTAAGATGGAATTTATCAAAAGTAGTGTGCTTTTATTGCAGACATATTATTGAAAGACAGGTGAACAGTGTAAGTGCAAATGATACTGCCTAAGCAATGGATCACTGAGGCACTTAGAGTTACCTTATTTTTCTTATGTTGACTACACATTTCTCCTTGGATATTTGAGAGGGATAAGGAAGGAGCCAAAAGAATTGCACTTTATACATTTCAAAACACTCAGGTGAACTCAGGACATTTAAATGCAGTGCTCAGAAGATCTCTCCTTAACTACATTGTACATAACGAATCTCTTAAATGTGAACGTTTAAAATCTCAGAAGATAAGAAGACGCCCAGAATCTTGTCATGGATTTCACCCTGAAGTAAGTTTTTACTTCTTTCTTTTGGACTCTGGTAGATGTTTAATTTCTTTGAAAAAAATAGATAGGAGAGATATCTTCTAAGATAAAACATCAGGAAGTATTCAGAACACTCAGAACACATTACTAAGGGAAGTGAGTGACATTGTAAGTGCAGAAAAAAAAAATTTAGTACTCCTATAGACATTGTCTTGACTTGCTGCTTTTGTAGACTGTTTTATGTCATATAATAGAAAGTGGTAGGATGTAAGCACAGACTGGCAGCCAGAAATATTTGAGAGTTCATTCTGCCTCAGGCGCTGACCGCATGATTCCTCATTAGAGATGGTTGGGTACTTCGTGCTGTTAATGTTTTTTTCAGTGACTAACTTCACTATATCAACTGTCGTGGTATAGTCATTACATTTACACATCATATAGCTTGGGAGGGATCACGGCACATATTTACTAGCCTGTGTTCTCCACAATACTCATTTGTCTAGCAGCAAGAAGATAGAGACCAGGACATGATTACAATCGTTCATACAGCATATGTTCACAGACACCACTTTTACTCTATTTAGTGCCTTTAGTGTGGTAATGGAATGTAGAATGAGACCTAAAATATGGCATAATGGTAATCGGGCAATTCTTGTTGATCCTGCTTAGTTTCACTCTATAACCTAAACTTGTTCAAATGAAAATATGCACCTGTATTACTTGCTAAGTGTATTTATTTCATGGTTTTCATTTTGTTGGTAGTATCTTCTTTTGCCTCTGTAGTTTGATAAATGCTCATATATCACAATTGATTATAATGGCTTGTATTTTTTTTTCTTTTTCTTTTTTTTTTTCTCTCTTTAGGAAAATGCAAGAGAATGTGGTGGTGTACCAGGCCTCAGTGCTAAACCTCCTTTTGTTCTTCTTCCTCTGCTGTTGACAATTTTCTCAAGGTGACATTGACTGATGTGTTCTATTGGCATGCTAACACATGGATAAACTGTGAACTGGGAAATGATGCAACACAGAGGACATGAAATATAGTCAGAGCATCAGCATTTCATGATTTTAAACTGTTGGTGATATAAATTCTTAAAGATATGTTGAAAAAAAGATTTATCTTTTTACTTTGCTAGTCATGCAGATGTGAATTTGGCATATGGTAGTCATGATTCATAAAAAAAGGACTTGGTAGATAGACAGAGGTGACCATTGCTTTGTCCCATTGAAAATAATTTAAAACTGTGTACTTTTTCAATAAAGTATATTAAAATCAGTTTCAGAGTGCATTGTAAGTCCACTAATGTATTTGTTCCATTAATTTATAATGGGAAGAAAATAAACTAATTCAAATATATTTTCTTATGCTCTTAGACTATTTCTGAAAAGATTCAGAGAAGAAAATGAGTTAGCTTTTATAATAAGGGAGAATAGCTTTTATTAACAAGTCAACAAAATATATGTGCATATATGAAGCTGAGCAGGTAATACGCTGTGTTGATTTATAGTGAAGTTTTGCTTTCTGGAAATAGCTATAAAACATCTCAGTCACATTTAGAAAGTGAGCCAAAGCCCGATTAAAGCCTTTTCCCTAACGGGCAAGCTTTAGATGAGAGTGTTTGATTTGCTTGCAGATGGCAAATTTAAATACTTTTCATCTGTTACAATTTGTGAGAAGATACATAAAGTAATCTATATGAAAGGATGATACTGTTTTGTTAGTGTTCTGGCCTACAGACAGCATGTCAGCTAGGACAAATTCCTCCTGAGGAAATTCATAAGCAGAGAAAGTTTGACTTAACAACACGTCTGCGTCAGCAGAACTCATTATGGTTTTTCACTGAGAATTCACTGAGGCTCACCCTCAGTGGGCAAAGATCAAGACCAATATTTCTTAATTCTAGGCCTTACATTCTTCTGTATAAGGGAAATAAGATAAAGAAAACAAGTTTTTGGAGTCCTTTAAGGCTCTATACAAAGAGAGCTATTTATGCTACCTCTTGCAGTTAGTAGTAATGTCCCTGTTGTGGGCATGTTTGCTGAGGATTTTTATTTTTCAAACATGTTTTAATCTCTCAGTTTATCTTTGGATTTTTATATGAAGTAGAGTACTATCAAGAGAATAACCTTGCTCTACCATAACCTTCTAACAGTATTATACATTAGATACAAAATAAAATGCTACTATTCTAAATCTGGTGCTGGAAGACTGTAATTTCCTATCTGGGAACAAGAATGCTTCTAGCATTAGATAATAACTAAGCAGATTTGCTATGTATCCTAGGTGAGAATAGGGAGCTAAATCTGATGGGGCTTTGTCTTAAGCATGACTATGCAGGTTGTAAGAGGAAAACTAGTAAAATAAAATTTATGCTTAAATGCACTGGTTCTTCCTCTGGTTCTGAAACCAAACAGATCTTTGAAATCTTTTGAAATCTTTTTTTTTTTTTTTTTTCCCCTCACCTTTTTTTGGTTAAGAGTATTTTCCTCCAGACCTCTCTGTCCTTCCTTGTTGGTCTCACAGTCACTCACCAAGGGAATAATTTTCCAACTAACATTCAGTCAATCTGTCGTCCTAGTGGCATGCTCTGTTTACGAAGGTAATTGGGGATTCAAGGCATTTTCTGCACTTGGACGGACACAGATATTGTGCAGTTCTTTGCTCTGTTTTTCTATGAGCACCAGTTCTCCCCTCTCTAAAATTGATCCCAATACTTTGTTTATGAAGTGTTGTATTTTCAGATTTCCATTATGATTTTCCAGAATGCACAACACTAGAGCCTCATAATGCTTTTGTATGCAATGTTTGTTTTTTCTCAGTGCAACTTAAATGGGAAATGCTTATAAACCAGGTGTTTATTCCTTGTTTGTTAGTAGAAAGTGGAAAAATAAACTACAACAACAACAAAAACATCTCATTAGAGGCTTAGAAAAGCTCTGCATGAAAATGCTTATTCTATCTATGTACAAATCATCATTTCTTCTTACAAAGAGAAGAAATACATGAAAGGAGAAAATTGACTTCTGCTGAACCATGATGAAAGCACCTAATAATAATTCATGGTTAATTTTGGAAAGAGTAGACAGTTTTGTAATTAGAAAGGAGCCAGGGAGTAACAAGAGACATTAAAATACAACAGTGTAAATTAATATTGTTAAAGAGATTAGAATATGCATGTATAAATGAGTATTGCTCAGAAAAACTGACAGTTCATTCTCATGTATTAAGACAAACTTATATGGGCAGAAGGTACTGGTATAAAAACAAACAAACAAAAAAACAGTTGCTGTGTAAACAGAATAATCCAAATAAGTGTAAAAGCATATTTAATGAGTTGTCATTTCTTTGCTAATTAAGACATCTTTTTAATTTTATGTTCATTCTTGTAGAACTTTGTGATGTAAGTTAAATTCAGCTTTGTAAAGCCAGTGGTTTAGGAGAAACAGAGTTTTCACCTTGGGTTCAGATTTATGGATCCTTGCCTGTTCAATTCAACCTCCTCTTCAATTGAGTAGGTTGAATCAATGACAGTTGGGTTGCTTTTTCTGAATTTCAGCCATCAATCATGAGTGCATGAAACAGATCAACAGTAGGCTGGTGATAATGCTGTGAGATCTCTAATTATTTGAACTAATTGGCAGCATCTATACTGGTAAATTAAATGTGTCTGGAAACATCTGGGAGCATTGAGGCCAACTGGCTCAGAGTGGAGTATGTATATGCTAGTGAGATCTCTTGGCCTCCGTATCAGAGTAGCTGCAATACAAACTGCCTATGTCCAAATGCAGAAACAACGACTATAAGCTTTATGGGACAGAGTTAACTGACACAGGCTGAAAGCATGCCAAGAGCTATTTGAAACAGTTTTACAGAAAAGCTGATCTCATTCTACTGCATAGGAATGTTCCCGACTGTTTAGTTTACCAGTCTGTACGTCATCATTAGCTCTGAAACGTGGAGAAAGTGTGAAGATACAGTGAAGTGGCTGTGTGCTCTCATACCGTACCCTGTAGAAGGTGGAAATAAATTTTATAACCTCACTAATCCTAATCATAACCTCACTAATCCACTAATGCTACTTAATTTAAATCCTAAAAATGTCCTGCAAGGTCTGATCCAAAGCCCAGTGTAGTGAATAGAAAGACACAGATGTATATATATGTATATACATATTTACAAACATATGCATATATATAAACTATGTGTTTTTAATAAACAGGAAATTAAGACATCATCCATAGTTCTTATCTCCCTAAATCTGAGATCAAATCCAAGTAGAACCAGGAAAACTGCACAATGTGTTTCTACACAGCAAGAGGCAAAGCTGAAAGTTTCAGCTTCTGCAGGGCTTGGATTCATTTTTTTTTTCTTTTTTTTTTTTTTTTTCTTTTTTTTCTGTTTTTGGTAATGGCATTGATTTTCAACTTACTAACCCCAGCTGCATTGTTTTCCTTTAATCTTGATACAACAAACGCTGTTTGGGAGCTCAGAACCAGGCATGGACACACCATTTTTTAATGGCTTTGTGTGGGAAAACTGTCTGCCTATAACTGTCAGTGCTGCAAACATGCCTTTAAAATCCTGTAAGCCAGGGAGCCTCAGGCAGGTTTTTGCAGCTGTGCTATCTCTTCTCATTGTTTCTGTGACACTGAGACTGCCTGACCCACTGCATTTTGCTGCCAGGGCTGATTCTGCAATATATATGCTAGGCAAAGCAGGTGGTTGCCTAAAGCAAGAAGATATTAAAAGCAGCAGTGATTGTTTCATTGTGTAAATAGCTTCAAGAGGCTGTTTCAGTTTTCTTCTGATAGCAATACCACCAGAACAAGGTACTGGCCCTTTGGGTTTGGAAGGCAAGATAAAAGTTTGACTCAGAAGGTTTGAGGTTAGAACAAGGCACTTATGTCCAATTGTCTCCTGAGCCCTTTCTGGCCTCCAAGGACTTTTACATACTGGCACTTTCTGTGCCTCACAATTTTCCACTCATGCAACTTTAAAGGAAATAGGCATTCACAATTGGAAAGTTTTCCTGAGAAGAGTGCTTCAAAATCTTGCAACTGTGGAAAATATTTTTACTTTATTTCCCTACTTGATTATTCTATTCCCTGAGCTGTCCAAGATACTTCCATTACTGTCTTTTTTTTTTTCTTTTTTTCTTTTTTTTTTTTCTTCTTCTTCTTGTCCAAGTTCTTCCCCATGGTTCTGAAGTTTTCAAGTAAGTGTTTAGCTGGCTTATTATTTATCTGTTTTACAAGAATGTGCTCTTTCTGACAGGCCCAGCTCTCCCATGTACTACTGAGTGAGAGATATGGTTCCCATATATAGCATCTACAGAAGATCTCACTGGAGTTTATCACTTACAGTCCAGTCTGAAGGCAGTTTTCCTCTCATCTTTAGCTTGTGGCCATTAAGCTCAGATCCTATTTCTGCCAATATAATATATAGATATATATTTGCTATAGCTCTTTGGGAGGATTTACCTCATCTTCCAAAGTCAGTTCTATGCTTCTTTCCCTATGGTACTTTTGAAACTGGATGTTATAACTTGGATATACTAAATCATATTGTATTTTCTTGTGATGCTCTAAGTGAAGAGAGATGTTTCCAATGCTTTCAGACTTTTTTTGCTCCTTCTTACCATAGTAACTGGTCGATGAAGTGAATGTTATTTTACTGTCTGTAATTCCAGTATAAATTATTTTAAAAGTCCATAGTTCTGCCTAGCAGATGCTTTGAAGAATTTCAAAGCACATTGTTAATCTGGGAAGAACCCACTGACTTTCCCATTGCCACTGACTGGTTCAGAGGTGGAGTAAGAGGCACTTTGCATTATAGTTGACTTAGATCTACGTTAAAGACAGAAAACAAAGCTATATTACAATTCAGTATTAACAAAATGTATGCAGTATAGTTTAAAACAAACAAAAAATCATAATATTTGTAAAAATGTTAGATGATTCATTAAATGCTTAATAACCAGTTTTAAGAACCTGAAACTTCACTTTCAGAATTAGATGTGATTGTAACTGAAATGAGTGTAAACAAGGTATGTTCTTTCATATTTTCTTTAACATCTCTCATAGTATTGCATTACCAGGTTACAGATATTTAGAACATCTAATCACTGAAGCTTTCTATAGTTCTTTAATTTAAAAAGAAAAAAAAAAAAAAAAGACACCCTTAAGCAAACACAGAAAAGTAATTAAAGGATGGTAATTAAATTTTTAAATTTTTAATGGTTTTCTCCTAAGTGTGTAAGTGGCCTTATTAGGGAGCAACCAGTAGAGCTGTGAACTGATCCATCCATCCAAGTGCTGAGATGCTGAAACTTTCAGAGGAAAATTTCCATTTCAACATTGTTGAACAGATTTGATTGCTCATCATTTTGGCAGAAAGAACCGGGTAACTGTGTTTATGCCAAGTTACCCTATAACATCTAAGTAAGTGTGAAAAGCTCACTTTTTCTCTCTTCTGCTGCTATCAGTTTCTGGCAGCATATGGGGGTACCTTGTCTAAGCACAGATTTGTATCTGTTTCACTGCGAGTTTGACAAAACAGCATTAAAAAAAAATCTATGCCTTATCAAGATAAGTTACATAAAAGCTGCTGCATTCCTTTTGATAATATTTTAACTATTAATTGAAAGTCCTTTTTTTTTTTTCTTTTTTGTTTACATTAAATGGAACTGAGGCTGAATCTCCAGTTAGTCATGTCAGGGCACTGCAGAATCCAAGCTGCTTATTGAAGAGTTTATTCAGGAATGGTTATCTCCTACTCAGTTCTTTTATCAAAGGGTCATAAGGAGTTAACAGTTATTCAGACCTCTGTAAGATCAAACTGTTTTGTTGTTGTTATTGGTGGTGATGGTTTGTTGTTGTTGTTGTTGTTGTTGTTTTTTCCTTCCAGATGTGGTCTTGAACTGCACGTATATATGTTTAAAACAGCCTTGTAAGAAAGGGTTACCATTGACAATTCTGAGTCAAATTTGAACCCTAACACCAGAAGTTCAAGTGGTTAATGCTGGGTTTGTTTGAGTATGTTAGGATTTAGTTTGCAACTTTAAACTGGGTATTTCACTTACAAGGAGAAAGGGAAGATCAGATTTCAGTTCATAGCAAGAAGTGTTTTGAATCAACTATTTAAATGTCTTAGGAAAAGTGCTAAGTGCTTAACTGAGAATAGCTAGTTGGGACTAGTTGGGATAGCTGAACTAATCAAGAATGCTTTTGGCAGACATGCAAATGTGCAGATGGCTCCTGAGACAGGAAATAAAGAATTGTTTTGTTTCATTTCTTTGTTAGTGTTTTGGCACTGGTCAGTTGGGTTTCACTGGAAAATGAAAGATTATTTTTTCATTTACCCATGTTTGTGGGGGAAAAAAGGTAGAATGAATTTGTAAGCAGCCAGCTGCATTGCTGGATCTTGTAATACCACCTCTTAGACATTACTGTAATATATATACAATAGTTTAGATAGAATCCCAAGTTCCTGTCAATATTTTATTATCAGTTATAGTTAATGAAGCTATTTAGGTACATCTGTTTCCTGTATACACATGTGAGTGAAAAGTTTTGGGGAAAAAGAAACCTGCTTTTATTGCTAGTTTCTAAACATCAAAAACAAAACAGCCACAATTAATTTGTAATTTCATTATCTCTAACAGACTTTAAAAAGCAGGACACCAAACCTAGTGATAAAGACTCTAATGGAGACTTTTGATTTCCCATGATCAGATCTTTGTGGTTTTCAGAAAGATGTTTTGTTTTAAAGCAGACATTCTTCCTGGTTTTTCTTCTTCAGTCTTTCAAAGTCCAAATACAGATAATTTCAAGAACTACAAGGAAGTCTATCCTCTGGAGAAATGCTGAAGAAAATATTTTGAATTGTGCTTAAAACCTGAAGTTAATGTGATACACTTAAATTCATACAAGTATGGATTCAATATGGGATATTTAATTATTGTCCTGTACATCCACCAGTAATGATATGAGCAGAGATCTCAGTAGGAAGATAAATATTCTGTGAGATATAGGAAAGTCAAGAATTGTTATTTTCCACTGATAAAACCTTTCTTGGCAGAAATCTTCCAGATTTTACTTAAAAGAAGAAGGAAAAAAAAATAAAATTTGGGTTTATGAGTACTTAGAGAGGCATTTTTTAACCATGAAATCCTTTTGACATATGGCAGTCATTATGTATTTGCATCTGTCTATCTTGAAAGATTTTTTTTTTCTAATAGAAGATACTTAGAACTTTCACATTTACCATATTTTTCAATAATCACTTGAGAACTTAACAGTAAACAATGATCTTAAACTGCCTTGCCAAGCATGTAAATGATCTACAATGCCTAATGCACCAAAGATTTTTGCATATTTTCAGCTCTGCATTTGGGACCTCTAGGCAATGCTGTTTCAGATTAGAACAAACCATGAATTTCTTAACTGTTTCACTTGAGCGAGTGCTTCATCCTTCTGATATTCATGGCAGAAAACCTGGAAATTTGTCCTACCCTTCCCTGTCCAAATACAGAAATCCTATCTTCATTAGCATCTGACAGATTTAAAAGTAGTAGAGGGTATCCTATGCAGAAAATGAAATACTCTAAGTAAAACAAACACACAAAAAACTTTGTGCTAAGCAAAAGTTACCCCTGCCCATCCAGCTCTTGCCTGAGTCTTACACAAGAAGCAACCTCCCTTGTACCATGGCAGACTTAGAAAAGGGAAATTATGGCATTTTGAAAGGTAAGAATGACATAGTATCCATTCTGTAAGAAACAGTAGAAATATCAGTGCTATATTCTTGGAAATATTCTTTCTTTTATATAGACCATTTTATATAGTAAAACAACCTAAGAGCAGGTAAAGCATATAAGATTCAGCTTACCAGAACTCCCAGTCTCTCTCAGAGAGATCTTAAATGGTGCCTATAAGCTGAAGTGTAACATCTGAAAAGTCTACTTCCTGGAAGAAGACGATATTAAACTATGGTAAAAGCCTTAGCATAGTTAAGTAACTGTGTAACATTAAAAAAAATACTCCCAACAAGCCTTCTGGCTCATTTGTTACCGAACTTCTAGAAACATCAATTTCTATTACCAGACCATATTCTGGAAGACATTTGCATCTCACATAAATGAAAAAAACAGGTGCTTCTCAATCAGGCAACACTCTGACATATCAGTGGATCAGGTTTTGCCTTTTTTTAATAGCCAAATAATCATTGAAGAAACACAATCATAGCATTCATAAAGAGGAAAAGAGAAAGGAAATGGATATAAAATTGACATATTATTCTTTGTTCCAGTCTTTGGAGACTGCCATGCTCCACATCTGTTTCTTCTCCATGGTTTTATCATGATGGATCTTTTCTGCTATGGCTTATATGGCTCTAGGTTCTTTTAAATTTTTACATTTTGTGTTTCTATTCCTACTTGCTTGTTTTACATGAGTTTTCAAAAGAAAAACAGAACCTCCCCCCTAAAAAAAACAAACAAACAAACACCCCAAAAAACAACAAACCCTAGTATTGTATCCTAGAAGATAAATACCTTAATGAATCTTTTCTGGAATTATACATATAGTCTGCTACCATCAGATCTAAAAAAAAATCGGTTGCATGCTACTATAGAAGATATTTGTGTGTGTTTATGTATCTATACATGTATATATATTTAAATATACTACCATTCTGGGGAAAAAAAAAAAAAAAAAAGTCACATTACAAAGAGCATTCTTTTACTTACACAGGTATTGATAAGCAGTATGTCATCCTAGAACATCCTTACTTTCTGGTTCTGATTACACCTTCTTAACCTAGTCTATACCTATGCACTGGAGTGCAATAATTCGTGAAATATTACAGGCCATGGATATTTCAAGCTGGCCTCTCAAGTGACAGCATAACTCTTTCACAATCTCCTGGTCCAGTCTTCAACAGAGAATGTAAATTCTTGTCTTCTTTCCCTCCCTGATGAATTTAAAGAGTGCAGCAGTATTTTCTCTACCCATTCACTGAACAACAAGGTTCCCTACATTTCTCTACGTCTGTCCTCCCTACATAGACTGCCTCTAAGATGTCTAATATATGGGCTGGTGTGTGTGTGTTAAGAAAGAGTATCTACTGAAAAGCATCAGATGACAGATTTCAATTTTTGTTTACTTTAACTTGGTATTTTTCAAGGATGTCTTGTAGGGATTGTGCTTCAGGTCTCATTTGAAGTTTCATGTTATGAGCTGTTTAGCACTGTAACTGTGTGCCCCACTTGAAGTGGCCTGGCAGGACCATTCAAAGGTAATTGAATTCCACGGTGCACTTTAAAATTATGTTCGTAAACACTGTATATAGTGCTTTAAGATTTACCCATCAATTCATCTTTCCTTTCTTTCAGAAAGAAATTGGATTTATCTCATGGTGTGGCCATAACATTTTTTTTTTTTTTCCCCTTCTGTTTCCTATGAGTTTGCTGGAAGCTGTATTGGCAGGAAATTATGACAATTTCAGAAGGCAAAAAAGTATATGCAGGCCTGATTCCGTATTCCTCAGCAAGTACTGGGTGTTTGAGGTGTTCATTGAACATAGGGCTGGAACCTCACTGTTCCTGTGCTTTCTGCAATTTACAGCTTTTTTTTTTTTTTTTTTTTTTTTTTTTTCTTAGCAGAGTTTAAATTGTGTTAGCCTCCTGGCTCCTGTTAAGATCTGCTGGATCAAGTTCACTCTTGTGGTAACTTCATCAACTACAGTGAATTTATCCTATTGGTTAACACAATTACAAGAAGAAACAGTATTTATATCTGTGCTTCTATGCTTTCACATTTTTCTTTCACCAATACTGTCCTCAGAAAATGACTGTTCTTATAACAGACCATGACTTTTTTTTTCCTTAATTATTATTATTATTCATTTGTCTCTAGATAATATATGACCTTTTACCTTTACTGAGGAATTTCCCCATATGTCTGCTCAAAGTATTTTCTTAGATGATTCTCTGTGGATTTCATTCCGTGTTTTGTGGAAGTGAATTATGATTGGATTAGAAAGGCGTAAATCTTCCTGAGTTTTCAGGAGATGATTTCCTGGATTTCCAAAGTTAGCAATATGTCATTCTATCTTCACCCATGCCATGGGCTCTCTATCCCTGTTCCAGGTGGAATTGGTTTCTGCCTGGTTGAAATTAATTTGCTCTACATCGGAGTTCTTAAATTTTAGCAATCAAAAGCAACTGAGACCATGCAAACATAAGCAAATGGCTTTTGAAGACAACAGCTAAAGTGATTCAGAAAGCCTACAACTGAGGAAACAATCAAGCTAGTCTTCTGTCTGTAGAAGACAGCTCTCCAGCAGGTGAGATCTGTTTGGTACAAGAGAAACATACAAAGAGCTAAAACTATATAAATAATTGACAACAAAATGACATACTATATTTTTTTCCTTAGTCTATGAAAGGCTTACAAGGTATTGCATATTGCTAGTTTTCAACAGTTGGCTATAAAGACAAATATGTATTCTTCAGAATTCACTTAAAACTACGGTCACATTTATGTTTCTGTTGAGAAACATATTAATGTGAAAACCACAGTGGAATGTTAGTCTAAACAAAATTAAAACTTTGAATTAATATTCTCATAAGTTTTTCAGTATTACATCAACACAGATTCCAATTTTTGTGTATCTCTGTCAGTATGATGAAAAGCAAGATTGGTGGTATATGGGTGGTCATGTCTGTATGTAAGAATCTGATATGCCAGGTACTTAAAGGGGAAGAAAACAAGTAATAGAGATTCACACTATATGTGCTTCCTAATTAGAGGAAGTAGAATATTGGAACTGTTTCCTAAGTACACCATATAACCTTATATTTTTGCATGAGGGTCTCTCAAGGAGCACCTTGAGAGTCCAGAATGCTTCTCAGCACCAGTATTGCTCAGCTACTACAAGTGCTACTTTTTTGCTAAGAAGGGAATTGGGTTCCTGATTGCTTTTGGTTATTGAATGCTGGCACTTGGCACAAGTCTAATTGCCAATTTGGAGTATTTGTAGCTGACGCTACTTATATCAACCACTGTAATTTTTAATATCTTAAGTGTCAGTCTTTGTCCCCTGCTGCGCCATCTCAATAAGTGATAAAGAGCACTTCCTTCCCAGGGAAACCATCAAGTGGGGCTCCACAGGCTGCCTTCTGCTTTCTCATCTTCTTAACACATACTTGAGCCTGCTAGGAAGGACTGTCTGCAGAGGAAAACTTGTTGGTTTGGTTATAGTGGTATAATCATATCAGTTGTAATTACACCAGTTTAGCCAGTATAACTCCTCCTTTGGATATATTTAGTATGGAATAAAGATACCTTTTTCTCCATATACAGCTTTCAAAGTGACATAAGCTAAACCAGAGATAAGCACTCATATTACTTATTTGAGTACCTGAGTAGAGAGTTATATTTATAACCCAATTATAACAGTTATAATTAAGCCACTAAAACTATACTGGTAAATTTTCCAGTGTAGACAAGCCCTTAATTAGGAGGTATGATCTGTAAGGTATTCAGTTGGCTAATGCCACCCAGCTTTAAAACAACACTGTGTCCAATTCAGCCAGTAGCATTTTGTGCCTGGTTCAGTGTGGGGTAAGCCAGGGGTCAGAGGGAGACCTTTACCAGCTGCAACCTGTTCCTAATATAACTGAAAATATAGCTGTAGCATGAAGGAAGGAACAGGCCATGTGGCCAGTCTGGTGTTTCCCACCTTTTTTAAGGATTCTTGGTCAGGATTCCTCTTAGGGTCAGATTTGTGTCTGGCAAAGAGATTAACTGTTTCCTTTTGATCTGGACCAGGGTCCTTTGCCTCTTCCAGCCTAGGCTGCTGCAAGTGCACCTTCGATTAGACTATAATTCCAGCAGAGCAGACTGGTAAATAAGGCTGTCACCTACTTAACAGATGATGTTGTAAGAGTACAAGATCCTGCTGCTTTGTCATTTACAGGTATTAGCTCCCAGACTGAATTTAAGACGCTAGTTTTGATTTAGAGAGCTCCAAGCAGCTTTGGAGTATCCTAGATGAGCGAATGACTTTTCAGTGCAATACTTTTAAAGTTACAATGAGGAAAGATATCCCCTTTCACTTTGAAGAAAGGAGGCAGGTGTCTAAGTTCTTTGTTAACGTCATCCCTTACAAAGGAAGGTTTAGGGTGCTGCTCTTCAAAGCATGTTGCAAAATAGATCATTTTCTATGAATTTTGGAGCACATGTGTTGTGATGGACATTGGAGCTCTCTAAGGAGTAAGAGAGGGGGGATTTTTCATGGGGTTAATTCTGATGGTTGTTAAGGAATGTTGTGGATATTCATATCTTGTTTGGGTAGTTTCAAAGGTATAGAAAGGTACTGGGTATGTGTTCATTCTTTGTGGCAATTTCTATAAATATTTAAATGTATATTGTCAGCTGTACTGATACTCTGATCTCAGAGTTGATTATATTTCAGTAGTAGGTAGAATATTCTAATGAACTGTATATAGAGATTATATACACCTAGAAAGCTAACTGTTATGGGAAACACCCTTTAATTTTTGAAAAGTATTTCATAGTTACAAATCAATCTGAGTTCAGAAATAAGTACAGTACTAAGCATGGAAAAATAGCTGGAGGACATGTGTATTTTTGGAACTCTAACCCCAGTTTTCTAATACTAGATTTTGGCCACTGAACAATAGTATGGAATATCAATAGAGCTTTGCAGTTTTCAGAAAAATAAAGAGGAAAAAAAAAAAAAAAAAAAGTGAATAAATTTTCTAAATCATTGAACACATTCTGAAGAGAATGGCATCTAATCATATTTCAGCTAGTGCTGCAGACAGTAAGTAATGAATTGGAGAAATCAGATAAAAATGCTAGCAACATCCGTGGGTAAGATCTAGAGCTGATAAATCAGGCCTATATTTTCTGCTGCTTCAAGCACAGGAGAGGTGCACAGTTGATGAAGTACAGAGACTGATGCTAATGCTTTAATTAACTCCCTCTCAGTTTTCTCATAACACTGGAAATGAGAAATGCCTGGTAGTTGACGATCAGTGCCTGAGTGCCATTTCTACAATGAGAAATTTTCCACTCCTGTCAGCCCCACATGTGATGCACAATCAGGCTTGGTAGAGTTCTGAGGGGTAATGCATTATATTTCGTTCTGCAGTTGCAATTTGAGTCACTTTTTCACACTTTCATGTTTCCTCACTTTTTTATGGGGCCTAATTCTAACTGCCTTTGCACAGGCCAATCTCCAGCTGAAGGTAAGAGAAATCTGGCTGATGCAAGACAATCATGGAGTTAGTCTTATAGCTTTGTAAAGGGCTTCAGGATCCTTTGGGATAAGGTATGTTATATCATTTTCACTCGTTATGTTTTAAACTATTCATCTAAAAATGCCTGCTTAGGCTTTGGGCACAACAGCCTGGCTTCTTGAACCCAATTTGAAGGCACATATAAAAGCAATAATGAGTAGCTTTGAGGAAGTTCTGAGGCTCTACAGCTTGAAGAGCTTCTTTGGGAAGTGTGTACTGTCAGGCTGTTTTTTTTGTTGTTGTTGTTTGTTTGTTTGTTTGTTTCAAACTCTGCAACTCTAGTAGTATGGTTTGAAATAAAAATAAAATACAGAACCTTAGTTAATTTATGTCACTTCTTTAGCTGTGTTTAACACAGACTGAGTCCTGAACTTATTTGGTCATTTTGATGATTGGCCAATTATGAATAATGAACTGTACACTTTGGCTTTTTATTTCCTGTTTGGCTCTGAAGAACTATTACAATACCTCTCTGAGAAAATGTTGTAGACTTTTAAAATGTCACAGCATATTAAATATGCTTGGATTTTGGCAGTTGTCACCATCCATTACTCTTAAAAAATTATTTGTGCACATTACACATAAAAGACACTAGAGCTTGAGGAAAGACTGCTTGCCATAGAAGTAACACTGATGACAGTTGTACAACACTACAGATAGCTGTTAATTTGTATTAAGCTGCGGTCAGCATTTTTGAACAGAAAGTTTTACTATAATTTTGTTGTAATATTTTTCCTTAGGGGATAAAAAGCAATTTTTCCTTAATATCCCCTCCCAGTTGTTACTTTAAAGTGATGTTATGAAACAAAATGAACATCTTCTCTTCCACTAAAAGTGTGTCATTTTGAATTTCATGTCAAAATGTTTATGAGAATGGAAATTCTATCCTTTTGTTAACTACCTGTTCCTTTTTTTTTTTTTTCTTTCTTTTTTCCCCTGAACTGAATACACCATAAAATTTTAAGTGTTTGTAAATAGCAGCATGTTTGAATAAGGAAATATAAATCAGATCTATCTGATTACCAACTTTGGGAAAAGCAGATGAAGAATGAGATACTTTCTGCAAAAAAAAAAACATGCTGTTTCTATTCAAGACGTTTTCACCTTCATATTGCAATATAACAGTCAGTGGCCTTGATCCAACATGCACTAAACAAGAGGGTTTGTTCATGCACATCTCCGTCAGTGTTAGTAGAACAGCTTTTTTTTTTTTTTTTTTTTTTTTTTCAAGAAATTAAGCATGTGCATAAATGTCTGCTGGAGTAGGGCCTAACTTAGCAAGAGACTTTACCCCCTTGAAGCACAGTGCTTCACAAACCCAGTTTGGTGAGATTATATGCACAATGCGTTCCAGAGCCATGCTCAGCATCTGATGCATCATTTGACTTCAATATATGCTCATTTTGGATTCTTTGCAAAATGTGGATTTGAATACAAATGAGTCTGAACACAAGCCAACAGAGGGACCTCCTTCTGTCTTAAACTATTAAACGCCTAAACATCTACAATTAAACAAACAAACAAAGAACCTGACACTAACTGTCCTGAGCTGTAACAGACATACTTATGTGGTTTCATTTTTTTTCTTATGTGTGTAATTGAACACAATCAAAGCAAGCCCACAATAAATTCAGCATTAACATCTGTTTGCCCCATGTTGAATGGAGGAAAAAAAAAAAAAAAAGTCCACTTTTAAATCAGTATCTCTTCCACTGTCCTTTCCCTATTAGGGAAGCGAGTGAGTACTGCCCATCATTATGTTGGTTCAGGTAGGAAACAAAATGCTGGTGCTGGGAGTGTGCTTTCAGCTAATCTGCTCATACAGACACCCCCATGGCCCCTTGAATCACAGATCAAAGGAAAATGCAGGCTGGTAATCTCAAAGCACACAGCTCCCAGCCCATGAAAGCAAAGAACTGCACCTTGTGCTGCAGCCATTAAGGGACTCTGTGATAAATCCTGTTGTGACAGTACAGCAGGATAGGTGAAAGCCACCCACTGTGTTTGACTTGTAGCTGCCTCTGTGGACCTTACAAAGCCTGTTCACTTTTCCTTTTTCTTCCTTTTTTTTTTTTTTTTTTTTTCCTTTTATATTTTTTTGATAGTCTGGAGGTCTCCATTATAGTTTCATGGAGTAGGGTAATCTTATAAGAGCAGTGGCTTGCATGCTTTTTGCTAGGAGACAAAAATTTTCGAGGAAATGCACATTTATGTCATACAAGTGACAGGCATTGATGGCAGCAGACTTTCCATTCAGCAAAGTGAGGGAGAAGCTCCTTTCCATTCCAAGGCCTGATGCACTATTTAAACCTTGTGTTTGGACCAAAACCCTGGCAAACTATAGGTAAGTGGCAAAACACTCAATAATCAGCATTAGGTAATAAAAATGAAACAGTTTATGGGATCTTTGCAGGTCCTGGGCATGGAGACAAATTTCCCTCATAATTTCCATTGAATTAAAGCATCTGGGGAAAGAGGCAGAGTGCCTGAGTGATGATAAAAGTGTGGAGAAAGATGTAAATGGTGGCCTGAGAGGAATCGAGTGCATCTGCATTGTCACATGGCACTTGCAGCAGGCACAGTGGTAAAACCCATCCTCAGAACCTGGAGATCTTGGCCACAAAAAATAAGCATGCTGTAGGAAGAAGGTTTAGGCTTACCTTGCTTTGATCTCCATCAGGCTGCAAGAAGAGGTAGCCTGAAGCAGAGGTGAGGAGGTGGAGTGAGCAGAGTTAGCTGCGCTGGGGCTTTCTCACCCTCCTACACCTAGCCAGTATGATGTGACTGCTTAGGCTGGCAATTTTGGGAAGGTGGGGAGGAACCCTGCAGAGAGGAAAGGGTTAGGCATCTACCCTCTGCCACAGAAAGGGCTGAATGCTGGGGGAGGCTGAAGCAAGAACACTCCTTTTGATTCTTTGGTTGAAGCCCTTTCAGCTTTGCATGAGGCAAAAGGAGGAATGGTGGTTGAGCCATGCTCAGCCCTGCAGTTCAGTGAATGAAGTCATTGCCTGCTGCTCTGGGGAGACTCTTTCATGTTTTAGAGGCTTTGTTTGTGTGGTCGTGACAGGTATTTTCTGTAACCCCAAAGATGAAGAAGAACTAGCAGAAATGAAGCAGGTTGCAAAAAGGAAACCTAATGCTGGAAGTTGTGGTGGTGGACTCCATCTCAGAGATGCTTCATCCAAAGCTCTTAGGCAAAGAGCTTGGTGGGATTGGGTTCTTTCAAAAAAGAAGTGCTTAAAGATAGTTCTTGGAGTAATTGCTACGCTGTAGTGACTGCTTAAATGATGAAAACAGATAGGCTTTTGTTCTGGGTGGTTTGTGACAGATAATACTGAAAAGATTAATGAGTTACTGGAGAACAAGTATAGACCTAACTATTAATCTGTATGGCATTCATTAACTGCATGAGCATAGCTATTTGGCTGGAGAAAAACTCAGAAGTCAGAGCTTTGAAAAGCTTAAACACATAAAAATGTTGCACTGTTGTGTGCCTCCAGGAAGCATAGTAATGTGAAACATCCACCACATGTTTAAATTGTGTAGGATTATTTATATATGTATGTGTATTTATAGGGATATATATAGAGAGAAATAAAATTATGTGATATTAGTATTTTAAAGCTGTTTGCAGATATTCTCTCACAGCTTTAAAAGTTTAGAATGAGAGAAATGAACACCCAATATTATCCCAGTTTTTATTTTAAAGTTCTCAGGTTCTCAGATAACACGGTGGTCAAAAAATGAAATAGTCTACAAGAATTAATGGAGGAACTGGATCATGAAAGCCAAAAAATGGAGGTCTGAAAATAAACTTGATTGAGAAGATAATGCTCAAGATGTACAAAGGAAGGCTGATTAGCATAGATGAGAACATCAGTGAACAAGCAGAGGAATAAATCTAACATAGACAGCTGCTCAGATCAGATCAGAACACATTTAAAAGATGAAAGACAACATAAGGAACAATTTCTCATTTAGACTGGAGAGGAAGGCCTCCAGCTGATGTGTTCCTTCTATAAATGGCTTTTAGCCAAGACTCAAAGCTTTGTCCACAAGAAATGTGGTAGTTGGTTTACTTTTATCCTGAAAATCTGTGGAAAGACCATGACAGGAATTCCATTATGAGAAAGGACCCAAAATGATGAATAAAACAAACTTAATCAGCAATTACATTTAAAATTAGAAAAGCTAGTAGACTGGGGAGAGAACAAAGTTCTGACTGGTAGCTTATGCACATGTGAAGTAAATATCCCCCTTACTTCACAGAGGTTTTGGAGGGAAAAGCCCCACTGATATTTATTTATTAATTTTATTGAACAGCCTTCACCTGATTTAAACTGTGAAAACACTATTAAAGTGCACATTGCCAGCTGTTGATTAATTATTGTGATAAGGGTTTAAGAGTGAGAATAAGTCTCTGGATGATGAGCCATTCTGTGGAAAACTGAAATATATCCTCTCTGCCCTGAAAGACAAAAACCAGAAGGGTAGAGGGCACACACACACTGCAAGCAAATATATGTGATACAGACAAAGTTAGCTACAAGAACTGGTAGCTGGTTTGTTTATTTGTTTTTAAATTGGGAATAGATGTTTAAAGGAAGGGAATAGAAAGAAGAAAGACCTGAACTTGTCATCTATAGCTTACCCAGTTTAAGTAATTAGACATCTTTTTATCCCAAGAGAAATTAATAAGACAAAAAAAAAAATCTAATTTGGCTAATGTTCTGTTATCATTGGTGAGAATAATTCTGAGCTGACATTGCCATGCCTTATGTGTCTGAAGGCACACAGGGTTGGGTATTTTCTGTCAGGCACAGGTAGTCACAGCTGTTGCTATTTTTATGCTGACTCCTCTCTAATCACTCAACACATTTTAAAACAAGATATAATGATAGACTGTGTTGCCAAGACAGAAAAATCAACAAAGTATCCAAGGGAATATGAAAAGAAATGAAAATTCAAAATGTATTATAGGACGAGAAATATAACAGACAAAAATCTTTTGATAAAGTTGTTTCTATAAACTTGGCAATGTCTCTGCTATAAGTAAATATGACTGCATGTCTTGCCTTACATTCAATATGTCCAAAATCAGGACGGGAAATACAAGGAAGTCTGTTCTCTTGGTATTGCCAGCTGAATTTTCAGGCCTAATCTGTTCTGAAATTAAAATTAGCTCAAATAGTTGGATTCAACCAGGAAATTCAAAATGGATAATTTCCTTCATAAATACTGATAAGAAGGAGACAACTTTTTGGATGTCCTAGACAGTGATTTCCATTACAAAACAAAATATTTTCCTACCAGTTAAACAATGCTATCTCTGAATTTCAGATATTATCCTATACCTGACTTAGGATAGAAGTCCCAAATTCCAGTTCCTACTTACGAAGTATTTGTAGATTTGTATTGTCATTTTTAATGGTAACAATTGAATCATCTTATATGGAACCCTAGGACTGAGTTCCATCAGCTTTCGCACTGCTGAATCAAACACGAGAAGCTATAAAAACACCTTGATTTAAATGAATTAAGAAACAGCATGGTTTAGCACTCCTGTCCTCAGCAGTAGACGTTCCAATCCAAAACAAACTGACATAACTAGAAAAACTTGTGTTTCTGATATCAAAGGATTTTGGTTGCAACCACAAATCATGGTGAATTAGGCATAATCTAGCTAAGCTTCTCTTGTAAATGCTCCCTTTCCATCTCCATTTTGTTTGGGGGTTGTTGTTTTTATTTGGTTTTGGTAAATGACATTATTTACAAAACCTAAAACACTTTCTGGCAAATATAGGGCAAATAAATTCCTATTTAATTCGGGCATTGTAATGTGAAAAATTAGCAGGTCTCCTTCTGAATCAATTACTCCATTTATCCTGCAATGCAGAAGGATAACCTTTGTCAGCTGAAATATGTGACTTTCTGGAAATAGATCACTGGTAATTAGTAAAACTAAAACTATATTGTTTATTTTTGAAAAACATGCACCACATTTACATCTGCAAGCCCTGTGCTCAGCAGGAGAGAGTCTGTAACATGACACGGTGCACAGAGTTTGACATCCCAACACATAGATAAAGAGAGGAGTTTAACTCTGGGCAAGGTCTAGCCCAATCCCTTGGGCAGATCACCCATCATCAGCTGGAACACTTCAGTGTGGCTTATGAAATGCATCATCCAGTTCAGCTTCAACCTGATCATGGGTTGATGCACAGCTTCATGGAGTGAACCACAGCCCAGTAAGGGGGAAAGAGCTGCTTCAACAGGTACATATCTGAGCCCCTCAAAATGCTAATGTAGGAGCACACAAATTAGCTTTTTTTTTCCTGATTTTTTTATATTAGACATTTTATAATAGTTTCTGAACTGAAAAATATATTTATATCCACAAATAAATTTTATGTAAAACAAAACAAAAAAGTGTGGCCAACAAAACTGAGCAGAAGATTCATACTAAGTCAAACAGAAAGTTATTCAATTTTACACATGCTATTAAAACTAATATATCCTATGGTTTTGCATGATAGAATCAGATGTGTTTTGCTTCAAACACATCTGATTTACTGATGTCAACTAGTACAAGTCATATACCTGATTGTATCTCAGACTGGATTTTTCATACAATGTTGATGTCAGATGCTACGCTAGGTACTCAAAAAATCTCCATGTCAGCAAAATACATTAACATATTCATCATTGGCCAAGTTGACTTTTTAGAATAGCATACATATATCAGGTGAATTATGCTTTTTTCACTGCTTTGCTGATGCAGGAGTAAAGCTTTAGTGGATTTCCTGGGATGTGTAATTAACACCCTCACCTGCTGTACCAATGGCAATGGCCACATGCTCACCTCTGAGTATTCATTAAAAAACAAACAAACAAACAAACAAACTTTTCTGGTATATCATTGTAGCAGATAAGCTTTTGGTCTTTTTCTTTTGTTTCTAGGCAGATGAGACTAATGGCATTCAAATCCATAAGCTAATATAAAGAAATAATTATAGCAATTATCACATAATAAATCTTGAAAACAAGCTTTTGGAGAGGAGGCTCTGATGATGATTTCAATAATTTACATCTTCTTGTTATTTTCTAATTTAAGTATTACTATTTTGCTACTATAAAAATTGGTCTTAATTTTAGTATTTTTTTATTATTATTTTTAGTTACACTTATCTTAAAATGCCCTTAGAAATAAATTTGTACCCTACACCAAAGTTAAAAGAAAATATGATATATATAATTTTTGCTTTTAAACAAAATAATTTTAGCTATTTTAAAATTGATAATATTTGCATTGCAGACAGAACTGTCTCATTTATTGTATTTTAAATATACGTATTTTCCCTTTAACAGCATGTAATTTATCTCTGAATACTTAACGAAATCAAACCCCACTGTGAAAAACATGACATAATATTTTATATAGACTATAATACGAATATGCAAACAAGGCAGTAGAAACAGAGCTTCACAGGAAAGATTGTTACAGGTCCTCAGTATGAAATAAGACATTTCAGTTAAACCAGAAAATAACCAAATAACTGAAAGTTTTTTTTTTCTTTTTTTTTTTTTTTCCTTTCAACTGGAGAAACACTTCTCACTTCTTCACTTCCTTATGGTTTATATCCTGAATCTATTTCCTGAAAAATGGCATTGCCTGAGAAATAATAGCTGCCTATCAGAATAAGACACAGTTATCATCGCTTTTCTTTTGTTTTCCAGAATGAAAGAAATTTGGAACTGTGTGTATAAAGTGTGCACTTGGAGTATTTTAACATACTGGTACTTTTTTAGGACTGCACCTTTGCTTTTGCTTGCAGAGGCAGAAGGACAGGTAACCCCTGAAGTCTCTGCGTTGGTCCTCCACTTGCCCAGATCATGAAATCTTAACATGTTGCCTAGATTCCTGCCTGACCCGTGTGCCCAGGCTCTGTCCCAAGTAAACCAGGCTGTCCCCACGTCTGGAGTGGGGGCACAGCCAGGAACACACTCAAGGTCAGGACTCAGTCCACTCTGCCAGCAACCAGAGAGTATCTTGACCCAAATGCTGCTCAGGCCAATGGATAAACCCCTACAGACTTCAGTGCAATTTAGGTCTGAATCCAAAATATGGATCTCAGGTTTGGTTACTGAAGTTAATATACTTTGAATACTTATGCTAAGTATTCGAAGTATGGCAAGCATTGATATTTGACCTTGAATCAGTTTGCACTGTAAATGCATTTATTGTTTCTTCATGGAAGAGAAGCATAAGCTGATCAGGTCAAATAATGACTTTATTTTTCAGGGTTGCAGAAGCAAATTCTATTTCAGTAGCTAGAGAGCCTTTTAATTCTTTGAATTATGTCCTAAAAATCTTTAAAAACTGTTACTAGAAAAGGTATAGCAAGTCCCGTGTATGTACCTGGTGATATCCACAGCAATATTATTACAGAATATCTCTAGACTTTAGGAATGCTGTTCAGAATAAACACAAGTATATTCTTTACATTAACTGTGTCTCATCTGCTCTTCCCCCCAGGTCTTCAACCAGATAGCTACAGAACAGAGGAATATTCTCCTGTACCAACTTTCCTTTGGGGATTTTTTAATCTGTATTTTAGTTTGGCACACAGTACTGGGCATCTTGATCTCAACTCATGGGGATAAAATAAATTGGGCACACAGAAAGCATTTTATAGGGTGGAAGATGAGTGCCTGATTCGTCATAAAGCCTAGGTAAGGACCCACCCACCACTGGGACACCAATTGAAACTATGAGGCTTCTGCAGACCTTTCAGGTGAGGGGGACAAAAAAACAGAAATACTTAAAGTCAGGTGTCCCTCCTTAAAAGCGAGATTGAAGGAGTATTCACAGTGCTTGTTTATTTCAGAGTCAATCTTGACACTAGGTCTTGTGCTTCACTTCAATATCTAAATTGATTTTTAAAATGCCATATTAAAAATATTTTCATTCTGCCAAGTGTAGGGGGAAATATTTGCTAGATTAGTGTCTTTAACTGCTTCATATACTTGCTGCAACTTGAAACAAGAAAACTAAATGGCTAAAATTCCAGTACCTAGTATACACCTATATCTTGTTATGCAAAGTCACCCTCAGGTAATACCTATGCCCATGTAAAATAATAAAAGTTAAGGCAAAAGGAAAGGAGTATATAAAATAGCAACAACATGTGATATCAATTAAGTTACAGCCAAAAATAATACTTCTTGGCATGTTATGCTTAAACTATGTTCTGTTAATGTTACTTGGATATAGGCAGTTTTCGATGTACACTTAGAAATATTTCCATTTGAGAACTATTAGGAAAATATTTTTAAATTATAATGTTTGAGCATGTGGAATGAGTTACCTCCCACAATTATGTGAACTACTGTATTGCAGAGCTACATTAGCTTCCCTGTAACTAATGAACCATGTCATTAATTACAGACATCCAAAAGGGAAAAGAAAAAAAAAAAAAAAGATTCCAAGGCAAGCCAAGTATTTACTATAAATAAAAGGGTCAAGAACTACAAAGTAGCCATTTCATTCTAAACCAATTGTGTTTAATTTTTACCTTCTTTCTCCTCAAATTTAATTTGGAGCAGATTAACTTGATTTTATATGTCAAATCTGACAGCTGTAGGTGTATCCCCAATGAGACTTCCATATGGAACTAGGATCATGGGAAGATTTTCAGTAAAAGTGTTAACTATTTTAAGGATGTGTTTATTGAGCTCATGTGACTTCTTCTGAGGATAGGTTTCCCTTGGATATAGCTAAGAAATCATTTTTGCAGGTTCCCCTTTGATTGTCTCATGGGCAAAACTGCGTTCAATTTTCCATCCCCGCATCAGACCAGTAAATGGCTGCACTCCCTCACCTCAGAGATGTCCCATGGTTGGAGGGTAGAGCCCTGGTTCTACACCAGGCGCTGCTGTCAGAGTTCACCCACCAGAGCAGTGGCAGGAGGAGCCTGTAACCCTATTTCTCCTCACCTGCTGAAGTAAATGGGATGCAGTGGGTGCCACCAACTTTCTGACATGTGTGTGTGTTCCTTGGCTTTCGGTAGTCAGGTCTCACAAAGCTTTTTCTGCTTGAATCACTGTTGTAATGTTAAGGTATGGCATAATGCAGTGCAAATCCTATAAATTCATGTAAAGCTAAAAGTCATGTGCTGCTAATGGGTTTGATTTATGGTGTTGGGATGGAGAGTGCCCAGAAAGCTCTCTTTGGTGCATTAGAGATGTCTCGGTGCTGGTTGCTGCAACTGTTTAAAACCATCATACACGTGCTGTCTACAGGAAACAGCACAAATGTTTGCTTCCTTTCTTATTTCAGGCAGTCTCTCTGCTCCCCCCCTATGTCCTGGCTGAGAGACATAATGGGACAAATGACTGTCAATTGCTTATAAACCTTTCTGTGTAGGAGAGTTTGCCTGTCAGACAGCTAAGGGCAACTCTCACTGATCACTCCATCCTGTAAAGAGAGCAAGAAACTCTCTTCATTGCCACAGTATAAATACTTTGCTTGTATATTTGCTATTTTGTCTCAGGTTAATTTTGCCTGGTTTGGGGGATTCATTTATCTTATCAGGTGATATGCAGCCCTGAAAAATGTAGTAGTGTTTTGTTTTGTGAATTCATTATAATGGATTGCCTAAGTCATATTGTGTTACATCATTGCAAGTTGCATTATTGAACATTTTGTATTCAGCAAACTTTTCTCTCTACTTTCTTCTTTTTCCTGTTTGAACCACATCATTTCTTTTCCAAAATTCAGGTGTGAGGGTAGACAGATACACTGGCAATATAGATAGCAAGACAGAAATTTCCTCAATAAAGCAATTGCATAAAAGTTCCCTAACCATGCACCCCTGTGTTTGTAACCTAAGTAAGTGTTGGGCATAATGAAGATAACAGCAGAAGATAACTAGTTTATATAAATGTATTGCAAAGGACAAAGGCAGACAAACTTTTAACATATTACTGCTATCAGGAAACCAGGAAGTGCTATGGTTCAACAATGTTCCGTATTCTTTTCAGTTAGTTTCAATTATGTTCACAGTGATTTGAACAAAAGTGAAAAGAACAAGAGGAATGGAGTGGAAGCAAACAGCTCAAGTAGGCTTTACTGGAATGTGGGAAAGTTACTAAAAGTCATATTAAAATCAACAGAAGAATCCAATGCATGTCTTGATGAAGGAGGCTGTGTTTAAGTAAAGGAAAGGTTCAGCTGTTAAAAAAAATATTTGGGCAATAAGAAAAATTACAAATCCTTTCATCAGGAGGTTGGGACTGATTGCATGAGGGTATACAGGCTTAAAAGTGGCAACTCGTACAGCTGAATGTTGCTTTCACAATTAAATCCTGGCTCCATTCAAATCAATGGCAAAATTCCCATCCACTTCAATGGAGCCAGGATTTAATGTATATCTGTTTTTTTTGTTTGTTTGTTTGTTTCATTCTTGCTCGATATTTCTATCACAACTATCTGGCAGGCTATTGTCTGTACAGGTCAGAATTTCAGCTTTCTATTCATATGTCAGGGTTAGTGTCTGTTTTCTGAAATTAAAAAAAAAAAAAAAAAAAAAAAAGTGAAAAAGTGTTATGCATACTTCATAGTGCTATATCATTCACTTCGTTGCTTAAAGTAAAGGGAAAAGAATTGTCTGCTGCATCTGGTAGAAGGAGGACAAAAATGCAAGTAAAAGGGCTAAATGCTGGCTGTGTGCAATTCTTAACTCCAAGGCTTTTAAAGAGCTCTTATTCTCAGCTCTACATGTATTAAGTTTCAGATTTGGGTGTCACGGGATTTAAGTAGCGGCAGAATTACCTCAGTGCTGTCTCCTCTTAAAAATACTTCCTGAATATGGAAAAGCATTGCATGGGCAGGAAGGAAGGTGACTTTCATCAAACAAATCTGTCATGCAGTGAGACTATTTAACTCATCAAACAAACCCTGGCATTTCTGCCTCTGAATATAAGCATTAACCTAGAAAAATGAGAGAGATTAATGAAAATTCAAATTGAGAGAATGAAAATAAGAGATAAACTACTACTTTGCAGATGAATGAATTTTTAAAAAAGCTTAAATACACAGAGCTTGTCAAAATGCACCAAGAAGTGCCCTGGTAAGTGAGAAATGACACGGAGAAGGTAATAAATGTGAATGGGGATCTTTGTATTCCCCCAGTGCACTGTTTGTACACCACAAAGCTTTAGAAGAATTGTAATTCTACACTCACTGTTGCTTATCTTGAGGAAAGCGCATGCAGTCTGCAAGTAGCTATTGCTATTTTGTTTTTTTAGAGCCCATCTGAGAGCACATGGACATTACAAACCAAAATGTTTCACATCCATAATCGGGAGGGCTTTGAAAATTAAGGGAACTTTCAGACAAGTGAAAATCCTGTAGGCAAATAAAACTATAAAAGAAGCAATACATAAGATGACTTTAGTTTATGGATGGTATCTTGCTAAGCAAAAACAATGCCCATGATAGATAGAATATACATGGTAGTACTCATATATATATATATATATGACCAAGGAATATGCCAATAGTGACTGAATCCCACATAAGCAAATGATAGTCACATAGTATTGTTCTCCAGAAAGATTTCAGCTCCAGGCTAGATACAGAGTGAATCCAAGAAAAGAGCAGTAAATAAGAATACAATCACAGTTCTTCTAAATCATTTTTTAGGCTCTTTTCACTCCTTGTTGCTATTATCCTGGCCAAATGAAGGTAATCAGAAACATTATTGTGTCATTAACTTGCTGTACAGCTGATCTGGTCAAATGTATTTGACATTTAAATTAAATACGCCTATAAATTTTCAGTTTGGTCATAGTTAAATCTTGCACAGTTCATGGTATAGAACATACACAGTCCTTTCCTTCTGGTGTAGTGTGTGAGCATAGTATTCGGTACGCAAGTGCTGTTGGAAATGTTAGTGAGTACGTCATTAATGTTCAGTACTGTAGTGGTCATTTCTGAAAGCTGTATCAGCAAATTTTTCAGCTAGCAGTCTCTTTCTGCAGAGTATTAGTAGAGATTTAACACACTTGGAAGTGCAAACAGCAGGGTTGATGAGCCTGGGATCAGTGCCAGGTTAATGGAGCTACACAGCTTTTGTACCAGCCAGCTCATATCCTACAAGCCTGGAAAGCAGCTAAGGGCAAATACATCCCTCCATGTAAGATGTACTTGAACAGGGCCAAGACACCCAGGCAAACGTCATAATTACTGATGGAGAAAGAAGCCAAACATATCAACGCTCTTTTCAGCTGGCCATTGGAAGAGAAAAAGAAATATTTTCTGACCGGAAAAATTCATCCTTTATTTCCCTTTTCCAATTCTTCCAGGTTTCTTTCTCCTGATTTCATTGTCTTTCTTGAAGAGATATTGAATTGTGTTTTTCTCATTGCTAATAAGGGCATTGGGACTGGCACATGCACTAATTCATTGTTTTGCTGTTTTATATGTACTGGTAATGAAGAGAACCCATGGCACATGCCAAAAAAAAAAAAAATTAAAAAAAAAAAAAAAGAAAAAAAAAAGAGAGAAGTAGTTGAGGAAAATTGGATTCTTCTCACTAGAGGAGGAGAAACATCGTAGTGATATAACTGATGCTTTTCCTTATGCGCAGACTGATAAAATTGACGTAGACAAACTTTTCCTATTGTCAAAAACACAAAAACAAGATGACATAATGCACAATCTAGGAAATTAGGAGCCGATAGGAACTTAATATGAAACTACTGTATTTCATCTAAAGGGAAATACACATATTGAACAGATTATCAGACGTCCACTAAGAGTGGCAAAATCAACTCATTCAAGAGATAGTTATAGAAAATGTAGACAGAAATGATTGAAGGGCATAGGAAAAAGCAGTATCTTCAAAGGGACAAAAAGGCCAAAGATTTCTTTTGGCTTCCATGTACCTTGAATTTCTTCATTTAGTTAAAAGTACAGAAGTAGGAAGTTATATACTGAGATATTCTAAGTTTAGCATGCCAACACTGAAATGCACAGTCTTGCTCCTATTATATGTTGACCTTGAATGTATATTGAATGAGAATTATATGGTCCATTTGTGGGAAAAAGTCAACTTTCAATTGGAACAGAATAGTAGTTCTAACCACTTTCAAATGACAGTGTTTCTTCTTTCTCTTTCTTCAAACTCAAAACTATTGAGGTGTAACAAGTACCTTTAAGAGTAGTGTAAACCTGGCTCATGAAAATTGGTAATAGAATCCTTAATGTTTTAATAACATAGGATTATAGTTTTGAAATTTTCATCAGCAAGGTTGCCCCCTGAAGTCTCTCACAGCATCATCTGGGCAGCTTTGATTACCATTGTTTTGAGAACATGTGCTAAGAAGCCATCATCCTAAATATTTGACACGATAATGTTTAGCCTCTGAACTGAATAACACAAATTAAATCATGGCAGCAATCTAATCTAAGACTAATGATATTAGCTGGTGAGGAGGAAGTTTGATTTTCCACAGTGGTCTGGTGAGAAAGCACTGTGCAGAAAGTGAAAGGGACTAAAGCTCTAGTTTAAGCAAAAGTTTATTGAATATAAGGAAACTTGAAGGATACAAATGGATACCTAAGATTTCTGTTGCTGAGTTGAGATCTTGTACTACTTTGTGTAGGTGCTTATCTGCATTTCTGTCTACTATCAGGAGTCCCTGAAAAGGAGAATTGTTAAGTTTGTCTTTTGAACCAGGACCGCTGGATATTCATTAGATAGGGTAAGGCAAGGGATAGGGAGAAGGCCACCCAGTTCCTAAGACACAGGTCAGCAGATAGACAAGTCCATTTTTGGAAAGGAACATCAGAATACCTGTGTGAAGCATACCTGCCAGAGGTAAGAGAGGAAGGAGCACATCTGTTGCCTGTTCAGACCCAAAGAAGTAGTTTAGAGACTGCCCAGTGGGGCAGCCTTACCAGGGTTATTCCTATTCTAACATCTCTGAGTTTACTGGACATGAGGGACTAAATTTACAAAGAGAAGTGTACACTTACCTGCCTCACTAGTTGAATTAGGGCCGAAGTGTCTGAAGCAGTAGTATATGCAGGAAAGGCTATTTCTTGCCTTTTTTCTAATATCTACTTGTAGATTCTGTTTGTTAATCCCTGAAATTAATTACAGAGGAGAAGAAAAGGGGGTCATATATATGAGAAGAAAGTATTTATCCTTCATATTCTAAGCATTAAGGCTTTCTGACAAGGAATTCTGTTTTTCTGCTGTTCTAGCAGATCTTTTGACCCCCATTTTTTTTTTTTTTTTTAAATATTCTTATTATAGAAGGGAAGCTGAAATAGAAAGGGTATTTACTTAATATGCTGAAGTGCAAAACGTGTCACTATATTGAGACAGGCCTGTGCAGCCTGCAGGGCCTAATGGGCTAGGCCACAGCAGGTCAGGAGCTGGTGGGTTTGGGAGGTGAAGTCTCATTAGGAGGCAATGAAGATCAACTTACGTAAATTTCAAAAACAATCATTTAGAACTTCTGGTGTTTTTTATAACTATATATTCAGACTATGGATATTTTTCATTATAGTTATATATCTAAGAGTGACAGGTAAAGCTTGCTATTTAGCCTCATCTACTGTGTCTTGCCATGTCTCGTCGATGCATCCCAGCCAACAATGAGGGAACTTTATTTTCACCTTAAGCACGTTTTCTTCTTTCAGCACCTAAGCTCACCTTTTGACTTTGGTTTGAAATTCTGATCCTGTTGAAATTGGTGGAAGTTTTGGCACAGATTTCAATAGAGCAAGCATTTTGTTCCAGGTGCTTTGCTCAATACAGCATATAAAATTACAAACCATAGGCCTTTCCTCTTTCTCAGCTTCTCAGTCATCTTAGGTATCACTAAGTGATAAACACAAAAATCTTGAGGAAACAAAATGGCATCTTAAAAAAAAGGATCCTACATGAATGATTAAAATACTTTTTAATATATATAATAGGTACACTTATGCTCACACATACATAAGATGTCAATGGGATCAAAGCTTTTCTCCAGCACTTTAATAGGTGGCATGCACCCTAACTTATCTGCTAGAATCAAAACTTATTAACGCACGTGCAGGTGCTGGGAGTTGCTTTTTCATATTGTTGGCACAGGGCCACATTGTAGAGCTGTATACCTTTTTTTTATTTTTATTTATTTTTTCTTACAAGCCCATGTTTTCTCAGATGTTCATTTATCTCTGTGAAGAAATTTCTCACACCTGTAACCTCAGGTTTAGTATACTAAGAGGAAGAGGTGCTCTTGCTGCATATAAACAGGTCTTAGTCTGTATTAGATGCAAGAATATGACCATAGAAACATTTTTATATTATTTGAAAAGATTATTTGCCAATATAGGGATTATTCACATGGAATAGCAACAATTAGCATTTGGAACAGACTAGCAAAGGATTTGGTAGGTTTTCTACCATTGTGAGTTTTACTGTCAAAGTTGGATAGCTTTCCAAAATAAGTTTATGTTCAGCCTCCAAGATTCAGGCCCAGAAGCATGAACCACTGTGTGAAATGTACTTACAGAATTGTGTGAAATACTTATAGAATTATAATGAAAATTAGTGTAATGGCACTTTTGGGTTTTAAATATCCTTGAGCCCATGATTGTTTTGGCAACAGGAAGTTACCATGAACAAAGTGAATGAAGATGGAAGGCAACTAAAGCTTATCTTCTTAAAAAAAATAAAAATAAAATGCTTTGAATAGCTAATGTATTTCTTTAGGTGTATATTACGTTCCATGAGATTACTATCACAGAATCACAGAATGATTGAGGTTGGAAGGAACCTCCAGAGACCATGTACTCCAACCCCCCCCCTGCAAGGTTACCTGGAGCATGTTACACAGAAACACATCCAGGTGAGCCTTAAAGTATAAGGCAATCCTTCTAATATAAGCCCTTTGCTCAGGTGGGGCAGTCTGCTAATTCAATATTAAGTTTTAAAATTACAGAGTGGATTGATTGGAGAATTTCTCAGGATTTAAAAGAGTTCTGAGTTTATACTAAATATCTTTCAGGCAACTTAGGAAGTGATTGTTCTTGCCCCATTACAACAATTGTGATTTTTCTGAAGGCAATATGGTCAGTTCCTATTTCCCTTAATACTCTGCATTTTGACATCAATGCAACTACAAGTCAAATTACTGTTTTTTCCATTGTCTGAGAGACTTGTTTTTCTACAATTGTCTACTTCAAGGGTTCATTTCTTCTTTTTTTATTGTTGCCTCTCAAAGACTAGGGACAGGACTCTGTTTTTTAATTTGTGCACTTATTTGATCCAAAGAGCTGGCTCTTGTTATCTAGACTGAAAGTCACTTTCTCATCCATTAGTCGGTGCATGTTAAAGATCAAAAGTTTGGGGGATTTGTTGATGATTCTAATCTCACAACTTTTTTCTTTATTTACTGTTCTAAGAGATTCCGTATTTAGAAATCTGAAAAAAAATAAAATAAAATAAAATAAAAAATCAATGTCAACATCTAATTATGTCCCATAAATAAAAGAAGCTGCAGCCACATAAAATAGTTTCAGAGACTTCCCCATGCAATGTCAAATAGAATAGTCTGTAGTTTCCTGGTATTAATCTGTGCTTTTATTTTACATTGTGGTATTACATTGCCACTTGTTTTTTCTAGTCTTTTGGGACCACTGTTTAATATATAAGGTTATACAAGAAAATATATCTTTGAATAATGCTAAAACTTTTCTAATTTTGGCTCACTTTTATGGCTACTCTGGAAGATGTGATGTTTTCAGATCTTATCAGGATCAAAACCTTTAATTCCTACTTATTTCAGAATTTCCTGAGTAAGCCAGAAAATAAAATAAATAAATAAATAAATAAATAAATATATTAGTTAAAATTATATTTTTCCAGTTACTGAAGGAGGACCTATGACAGGAACTGGCTTTTGGGAAGTCAGCATGTAGGAATATTCAGGTACCCAAGAGTAACCAGCATTTTGCATACAAGTTAATGTTCAATGCATGATGGAGCAGCAGGAGCCATCAGAAATATTCGGAGAATCAGCTAACATGGGCAGTGCAGGAGTTGTCTTGGTCAGTGCTTGTTCTGTACCTACAAATGTCCTCAAATGACATATGTAGCTCTGTTTCTGCCTTTGCTGAATCCTGGTATCATACTATTAATCACAGAGACACCATCATCTGACAGCAAGCAGTACCACAAGCACATGTAGATACTAAAGATATTATTTTCCAAAGCCATGCTGCCACAGACATTGTATTGCCAGTGGATGACACATTACCTTATTGTACATAGCCGTACAGAACTGCAGCCCACTGCATATGGTGGCATTGCAGCCTCCTGCTGAGGGTACACCTCCAGATACTGCATGAGTAGGTTTGATGGGTACCCACAGCAGCTCTGCAAATGAAATCCAAATCAAAATATGTGATTGCTCTCAACTGGCTGTTTAAAATCTTCCCTCTTAAATAGCAGTGATTTCCTCAAAACCACTGTCATACTATAAGGAATATCTCAGAGCAGCAGTGACATTGTCATGACACTCAGCCAGGCTGATTTAAGACCACCTAGGCCACATTGCTGTGTTCATTGCTCATCATAAAAGGTAGGAGCCATCACATTTCCCAGAGAAGCAGTCCTCCAGTCATTTCTTTTTCCTTCTGTTTTCAAGTTATTGTTTGTATTAATATTTACGCCTCCACTCCTGTTTTCAAAGGACTTAGTAGATGGCTTATTCTACAATTTCTGGTACAGTTTACTTCGGTCAAAGTACATTTTGTCTTAGTAAGCTCTTTCAATAAAGTTGGATGAATAATATCTGAGAGAGGGGTTGATTAACACTGTTGGTTTATTTTGGTATTTGCAACCATTTCATTTGCTTTCTTGAACCTTTCATAAATTGAATTTTAAATTGGTATTATTTATAGGCTTAGAGATAGGAAGAATAAAAGCTCTACACATGTACAGTTCTGGGCACCACAGTACAAAAAGGACATGAAACTACTGAAGAGTGTTCAGAGAAGGGCTACAAAGATGGTGAAGGGCCTAGAGGGGAAGATGTGTGAGGAGTGGCTGAATTCACTTGGCCTCTTCAGCCTGGAGGAGCGGAGGCTGAGGGGAGGCCTCATTCTGGCCTACAGCTTCCTCATGGGGGGAGCAGAGGGGCAGGCACTGATCTGTTCTCTTTAGTGACCAGCAATAGAACCCAAGGGAATAGTGTCAAGGGGGGGTTCAGGCTGGATATCAGGAAGAGGTTCTTCACTGAGAGGGTTCTTGTGCACTGGAACAGGGCTCCCCAGGGATGTAGTCACTGCACCAAGCCTGTTGGAGTTTAAGAAACATTTGGACTGTGCTCCTAGTCATAGGGTCTGAATTTGGGGGTAGACCTGTGTGGTGCTAGGAGTTATATTCAATGATCCTTATGGGTCCCTTCCAACTTGGGATATTCTATGATTCTATAATACATACGTACATGCACAATATTTAAACTGCAATTATGTGTTTATCTTGGAGAGCATATCTGAATTAGGTACTCTGGTTAGGGAGTGAGTGATAGCCTAGGGCTCAAATGGACTGTAATTATCACACACAATTAGTCTGAAATATTGACCACTGCCAATGGCTTTTCAGCAATCCTTAAGGCTGAGGTAGTATCATGGAGTCAACAGAAAAGAATTTTGAATTAATCCATTTGTAAAAAATGCTGAAGATGACTTGGAAATGGTTTGCTATCAAAAAAAGAGGCTGTGACTGTCACAGGACATATCAGACATGAATAACTAGCCAAGATCTAGTTTCAATGTCTTGCAAATTCTGATACACAAAAACTGAATTTGTACAGAAGAATTTGCATATAACCCTCTTTAAATTTTAGCTTAATATTTTTTTTTCAAGGAATGACCATGAATTTGTGTTTTTCAGGTTGTGTCTTTCTAAAACACTTTATTTTCTCACTGATGTGTGTCCCTCCCCTGTAAAAACCACAAAGCAAACAGAGTAGATTTCAAAATGCATGCCCTCCTAAGCTCTTTCCTAGGAATTTTGCTGAGCTTAAATGTCTTCACTATGTGTGAGAAAGTAAATACACATGTAACAAAGAGTTCTTCCTTCTCTGAGCAAGAATGTTATATAATGGAAGAAATATTATTCTTGGCATGATAATTAAAAAGAAATAACACATTTGAATAGTACTAGCCCACAAAATGCAGGGCTTACAGCTGGCAAGCCATGTAATTTTATTCAAAGATAATTTTTTTCCACTATGCTAGGAGTTATATGGGTGATATGTCAGGAGCCTTTGGCTTTTGTTAGTTTTTGTAGTAACAGTAATACAACTGA
The DNA here is from genome assembly GCA_011076525.1 of Nettapus auritus. Lineage (NCBI taxonomy): Eukaryota > Metazoa > Chordata > Aves > Anseriformes > Anatidae > Nettapus > Nettapus auritus. The sequence continues at coordinate 1,030,966 of CM021776.1, read as the reverse complement.
AACCATAAAATTTTATTTTACATATTAATTTTACAGAAGTCATTTTCTTCTCATTTCAACTGTACAGTATTGAGTGAAGTCCATACATACGGAATCCAGAACTGTTTCATTTTCATAATGTTTCTATGGGATTTCTTCTAACAGCCACAGAATATTAGAGGTTATATATTTATAGGTTCTGTCTCATTTTGTGCTGTAGTAAGGCTCATGTGATCCAGGCTCTTGCACTCCTCCCAGCATGTCTGCAATCATTGTGACCTTCCCAGAGATGTGGCTCTGAGCACTGAACCATCTATTACTTTTAGGGGTAATTTGCACTTTAATTAAAGGTCCATAGGAAAATGTACCTGTAGCATCCTGCAGGTCAAGCATGGGGCCTTGAGGACAATGTGAAGCCCCGAAACCAAATGCGACTTTTTTTTGCTGTTGTTTTTTTCTTCTGAAGGAGTTGATTTGTACAATGATCTCAACACTGGGAGATGGGTAAACAGTACTATTTTGCCTTAAACAGCTGTATTCCCTGAGTGAATGGTCAGTACTGAGGACCTTCTGCACGAGAACCTATTGAGAAGATGGAGCAGTACCACTGCCAGGAAGAGCCAAGGATGTGCTGGCCTCTTTCTCCTATTTTTCCTTCAGTGTGTTTTCATGTCCCCCGAGTGCTGGTGTAAATACAACACCCCCCTCCCTCCCCAAGAAAACACATCTGCACATCTGTGGTAATATATGTAGCTGTATGCTTGCTTACTGCCAAGGGAGAGAAACTGAGTGGCTCTTGGTCTACTGTCCCCTTCTCTCACCAGGTCCCAACTAGGCCCAGCAGCACAATTGCACGCCAAGGGCCAGGAGCCGTGCTCCCAGCGGGCACACTGTAGAGCGGTTGCAACATCACCTTCTAGTGGGGAAATCTCCGTGTTTACCTTCAGCAGAATGATTTGATCCACAGCCCGGGTGCTGTTGCTGGGTGGCTGGCAAGGGCATTCCTTGCATGCTTCTGAGGAAATGTTTGGAGGGAGGGAGAGAGGGAGGGTGAGTGGCAACACCTGCCAGCAGCAGAAGGAGGCTTGCAGCTCCTACCTCTTAGAAAGGCAAGGGCTCTTCCTACGTTATATTGTCATTATCTCTTCCTCCAACATGCTTTATTGTGATTAGTCTAAAGAGGAAGGCATCTCTTTAAGGAGGAATGCCAACATTATACCTTCCTCATGAGGTAAAAATCAGAAAAAAGATATCTTCCCTACGCCATTCTAAAACAATGTAAAGCACTGCTGAAGGTGCCACAAATACGGGAAGAGAGGAGGGAGAAAGCATATGCTGCTCTGTGCCATCTTTCTCCTCCTCCACCTTTCAGTGGCTGCATAAAATGAAAGCCCTTCGCTGTGAGCAGGGTGAGCCAGGCCCACACCAGCCCGTGCAGGGGCTAGGGCCTTTCAGGCAGAGGAAATTTGGGGATGACAGTCTGTGAGAGCACCAAGGGAGTCTCTCAAGCTGTATTCACATGAAAGACTATTGCGTTCCTGGGTGCGTTTGCTTGGGCAATGCTGGTAGAGGTACTGATTGCCATTTCAAGGTTGCAGTGTATTCAAGAGGGTTTGCCTTTGGCATCATGACAGCCAGAGTCCTTTGGAGCCTGATCATGCACTAAAGAACATGTCGGGAAACCACAAGACATAGTTTTGCTGTGTGGCAATAATCTGCAGGGAGCCTGGATAGCTGTAATGCTACATTGCTGCTTTCTCCGTGTCTGGCTTTGCATTAACTCTTCAATTTGCTTGCTTTGTCTTCCCCGACTGTTAAATGCATACACGCAGGGTCACTTTGACATAGAAGAAAATTGGCTGCCACAGTCAGCTGCTCGTCATCCTCTAAGCACCAGTGCTGGAGGTAAGTGCCTGCCTGCCCTGCACTGGTGACCAGAATGGGGAATCAGGGTAATGCATGAAGGATTTCCACCCAAATAAAATTTACTATTGAATTTACATAGCCTACTTTTAACTGTTATCAAATGACAAATTGTTTTGAAAGGAGCTCTCTGTCTACCACTCCTGCCTTTGCTTTGCCAACCCCACTAAGCATGGGGAAGCTGTCTTTTTAACCCCCCCCCCCCCCTTTTTTTTTTCTGCTTTCTGATCTCTTGTAACAATGCAGAAGTTTTGCCATTTTCACCAGGGATATTCCATTCCCATTTTCGCTAGTGCTTCTCTTCTTTGATCATTTAGATTTAAAGAGACTGGTCAAAAGCTGGTAGCTGGAACATCCCAGACCTCCCTTTGGTCAGGGATTGCCGTCACCCTCTCCCCACAAATCAGGTCAGTGCTCGCAAGACTGCAGAACCACCGCTTCCTCCCCCATGCACAATGCAGTCACAAAATGTGGTCTCTCAGGCCTGAGTGATGCAAAATGTTTTCACAGACCTGGGAACTGCTGGAATTTTTGGGTAGGAAAGGAAACAGAATGTTTTTTGCTAGATCTAATTTTTTGTTGATACTTACTGCTGCTTTTATTTAAGCAAATGTGTTTTAAATATATGATACTTCCTGCTGGTTGCAACTGGTAAAAACAAACAAAGTAACATTTGGTAAAAATAGACTATTATTTGAAATACATTTTTAATGAATGGCTATTATCAAAAGAAAAAAAGAAAAAAAAAAAAAAAGCCCCCCCCCCCCAACAAACAAACAAACAAACAAAACCCACGTCTTTCTATACTGAAACCAACAAACTTCAGATTTACCCTGTTTGTGACTTTAAAATTAGACTGAAGTGACAGGCAAACAAGAATGAAGTATGAACAGCAAAAAGAGGTAAAATGTCTGACAGAGAGTACAACAGATGCCATCCTACGTAACTTGCTGCATCAATTTTACTCATAAAATGGGAACTGGCCTTACAGCTAGGTAAACTGCAGAAATAGAAAGATGCAGATTGGGTGGGGGGGGGTGGAATCAGAGCAGCTATGTCGCTACATATACCAGAAAATATTTGGCTTGGCCGGAGTGTCAGTTTAATGTTTAAGCAGTTCTTACTTTTTTCAGGGTGGTTTATGCTTCATTAATAAAGACTGAACTATAGTTAGCTCAGTCACACAGAAGCTGCTCCCATGATCTGAATATCTTGCACTATGCTAACTGTACAAGTCAGAATAAATATACGATGTTTATAATTAATACTTAAAGTGAATAATGCTGGATTGTCAAATCTCAGTTAGCCATGGTTGCTTATTTGGTCTAAGGATTATCTTTGCCATGGACCCTGAGTGCTTTAACCTGGCAGATTGCTTAAAGGAGATAAAGCATTGTGCAACAGGGGCTCTTCTGTCCCCGGGAACAGCTTGGCTCTGGGAACAGCCGCGGGGCAGAGCTCCCCTTAGCTAGCATGCCACAGGGGTGCTCAGCCCATGGACCTTGCTCCCACAGCAGGGGGCTTGTGCTCTGCGCTGCGCTGGCAACCCAGTCCTGACCCTGGGCACCTCCGAGCCTCCCGGCCCGCAAGAGGCTGTCCGGGTCAGACCTGTGGCCGTTCTGGCTCATCTCCTGCTGGGGCCCTTTGCCTGCCGAGGCTCCCAGCCCAGCCTTGGTGGAGACCAACTTGCATCTTGCTTTTGCTGAGGAGCTCGTGAGTCCCTGCATTGCTTCCACTTCCCAGCAGAGCTTTGAGTTTAACGAGTTGGTTTTGTAAGTATTGGTATATCCAATATAGTCAGGTTAGCCCTGGCTCCTTGCAGGCACTCTTTCTTTGCAATTTTGGGTTGGATTCTTTGCAATTTTACTCCTGAGAATGATCCTTCATGGAAAACCAAGTTAAGGACAAAATAATTATTTGTAATTATTGTTCTATTATTAGAGAAAGAAATAATGTAGCTCATCAGTAGGTGATTACCAGACAGGTGGTTATCATCCTTGTCATGAGTGTTCTTTTGGCAAAGATGATAATTCCCTGGCAGAGCCAGATGAACCCCTTCAGGTGATGTGTAGATAACGGTACAACCCTCTGGGAGGCATTGTGCTGTTCTTATTCACATAGCAGTGACCTCAGTCACCTAGGAAGGCTTGCATTTAAATATAAAAGAAACATTTGAATATGTATCAGAAGTTCAGATACATCAGAGGTTCAGATACATCAATATGTATCAGAAGTTCATATAGTATATGTAAGACAAAAGATTTTATCTAGTAAATAAAAACTTGAAGTAGAAGTTAAAAATGGCTTCTATAAAATAACATCCAACTGTAATTGTTTTTCTCCAGTTAATGTGGATACCTTAAGACTGATTAAAAATACAAGCAAACAAAAGAAACTTTAAAAGCCCTTTCTAGAATTCTGTGGCTGGATTTAATACTAAGCTATGTTCCTGCAAAAGGGAGGGATTAAGTAGGCTCAGTTCTGATGACTCTATTCCTATCTCTGATGATATCTTTCAGAGTATCTTGCTGAATCATAGAATCATATAATATTCCGAGTTGGAAGGGACCCAAAAGGAACATCAAGTCCAACTCCTTGCACCGCACAGGTCTACCCAAAAGTTTAGACCATGTGACTAAGTGCACAGTCCAAACGTTTCTTAAATTCATACAGGGTTGGTGCAGTGACTACTTCACTGGGGAGCCTGTTCCAGTGTGCAACCACCCTCTCAGTGAAAAATCTCCTCCTGATGTCTAGTCTGAACTTCCCCTGCCTCAGCTTCACCCCGTTCCCACGGGTCCTATCACTAGTATTTATGGAGAATAGGTCACCTGCCTCTCTACTCTCCCTCACAAGGAAGTTGTAGACCAGGATGAGGTCTCCCCTCAGCCTCCTCTTCTCCAGGCTGAACAGGCCCAGTGACCTCAGCTGCTCCTCATACGTCATCCCCTCCAGGCCCTTCACCATCTTTGTCGCCCTCCTCTGGACACTCTCCAACAGTTTAACATCCTTTTTGTACTGTGGTGCCCAGAACTGCACACAGGACTAGAGGTGAGGCCGCACCAGCGCAGAGTAGAGCCGGACGATCACTTCCCTCGCCCGACTAGCAATGCTGTGCTTGATGCACCCCAGGATACGGCTGGCCCTCCTGGCTGCCAGGGCACACTGCTGGCTCATATTCAAATTGCTGTCGAACACGACCCCCAGATCCCTCTCTGTGGGGCTGCACTCCAGTGTCTCGTCACCCAGTCTGTATGTACGGCCAGGGTTGCCTCATCCCAGGTGCAGGACCCGGCACTTGCTTTTGTTAAACTTCATGCAGTCGGTGATCGCCCAGTTCTCCAACCTGTCAACCTGTCCAGATCTCTCTGCAAGATGCTATAAATGTGAGTGCAGAAAAACTGAGCTTTTCTGGCAGGTCTTTCCCTTAAGTATAATTTTATTATTATTATTATTATTATTATTATTAGAGATAAAGGCTATATCAGTACCAGACCAATGGCTGGAATTTCCTGTTGAAAAGGAATCCTTGTAAATACTGTTTTCTCTTAAGACAAACATTCATGATTTCCATTGAAAATTTCTCTGATTATTCAATTTAAAGAACAAATCACAGTAATTAGCATCTTTCGAAATTTGACACAAAGTTAATATTGCATAATATTTAAAATAAAAAGTCGTAAGGCTACTTTGTGTGTAAATATTTTGGAGTTTTTATGCTTAAAGAGGTGTAAGCCTTCAAGATTTTTGAAATTATTCATGCACCTAAATCCCATTTAATTAAATAGAAGTTAAATATAAAAAATATAAATCTAATTATAATGCTTTTTATTAATTATTGTTACTTTAAAATCTGTGTTTCTTAAGCATTTTTAAAATTTCTTCAACTTTTTCTTTAAAGGAAAAAGGGAAAAATATATGCAAGTGATCATATTCCTCAAAGAGCATGTGCATGAAAACATATTCAGTAAAGTTCTGTTAAAAGAAAGTCAGAAGTCTTGCATGTTATCAGCATGAATAATGTACAAGAACATCTTATAGCACTTTCAGGAGATTATTTTCAACCAGCTTTGAGCTCAGAACTAAAAATAAACATAAAAATAAAAATACACATAAAAATAAAGATATACATATTAATTTTGTTTAATCTGAATCATTCTGATTTGTTTGTTTGAGGATGCTAGGCTAAATATAAAGCATTTCAAGATATTCTTTGCCCTTTTTAATGACAAGTAACAAAAAATAAAAGATTTCCCCATATAACGGTAGCCACTGGTGTCCTGTGTCAGGGTATTAACCTTTTTAACCCTGTCAGTCGACCAGGGCCAGGAAATATAGACTAGTCTTTTACTGCTCTTCTGTGTGTCACAACTTTATTACACATCACATTTTTACTCTTCTGAAGTGTCTATAGTACTAAAAAAAAAAAAAAAAAAAAAAAAAAAAAAAAAAAAAAAAAAGTCTTGAGAATGCATCGTTACATGGCTAAAAAGGTATGTAGGACTGAACACTATATATTTTATCAAAGCAATGTCCTTCATCCAAAGTACGTTATTGTTGCTCTGTAAAATCTTAACATCAAAGAAAGACTCAGGGCTCTGTTTCATATTTTGTAAAGGTGATCTCTGAGCGTTTCTAGTGGAATTATTCAATAGTTTGCTCTATATCCTTTTGCTGATGACAGGAAAGCTCTCTCATGCCTTTAGTGGTATCTGTACAAAGTTGGCTTGTCTTTCAAGTTAGAATAAAGCCTTATATAGTTGATTAGCAATAAATATTTCAACTGCTATTAAAAAAATATTAGTTCCTATAGGCAATAGTATTGTCCATTACTTACTTATACATACAAAACTGTTCTCTTCTGAGAAAGTTTGTGCACATCCTCCACTTAGAAGAATAATGAAAATTATATGGGCACTTAAAATCTCTTCACAGTAAGATGGCATCATATTACTAAGAGAATCAAAGACACCCTTTAATTTATAGAAGAGCATTGCTTTACCACTTAATTATAAATCATAAATCATATGCAATAGCCTGGCTTCTTGCTGCTCACCCTTAAGTCCTTCTCTTCCAGATGGTCACCCATAATTTACCATTCATGCTTGCGCAAAAGGTTCACCTCCAGGAATTAGTTATTGTGGCAACCAGGGCAGCAAGTGTGCAAAGTGGCTTGAAGAGTCCTCAAACCATAGGACACCTGCCTGGCAGGGGCATGAGTGTTACAGGAATGTGTCCTTTCTCCTATTTGTGTCCTGACTTCAGAGCCCTGCCCGGTGCAGGCAGGTGGCCCCAGCTGTCAGCTTTGGCAGAGGGAGCTGCCTTGCTGCCTGCGCTCCCTGTCCCCACTTCTCTGGTGTCCCCTTCACTTGCTCACACCTCTGCCACTACTCTCCTCTCCTGGAGCAGAGATGTGCATGTTTGATCCATCTCTGATGCAGAGTTTATGCCCTTTGGTGGCTGAACTTGCCCAGCCCTCAGGGCAGCAGATGGACTCCCAGGTCACAGCCACCGTTACCTTTTTGCTGCTTTCTGTGCATGTGTGTGGTATGTGTGTGCTTTCTTAGGTTCCCTCCTCAGCAGCCTCCTTTGATTGAACTCCTGGCCTTCAAGGAGGGTAATATCACACAGATAACCTGAGCAAACTCTGAAATTTATTTCCCATAACTCTGTCATCCTCTACAGCAGGGTATTGCTTTGGGCAAACTGAAATATGATCTGGGGAATGAGACTTCATCACAACTAGATGGAATGAGACTTCATTGCAACTAGATGGAATTTGGTCCCCAACGTCACTTTATTTCTCCTTAGAAGCTCTGGTCCTTTAGAAACAGCACCAAAGACTGTGACAACACTCTCTGTGAGGAGTTTTTTTTCAGCTTTTTCCCAAACCCTCTGTGTGCCTCTGGCTGCCTTTGGTAGACGGCTTTTTGGGAGATGGATGTTTTGGGGATGAACTCAATCAGGAGAGCAGTAAGAAATAAGGTGAGGGGAAGTTTTCCCATTTGTGAGATGATGCAACACTGCAATAATCTGGAAATAGATGGACTGAACAGCCTTTAACTTGACTGATTTATAATTGAAGTAGACAAAATAAAGGATAATATACTTTAAAGAATAATCCTACCTCAGACTTTTCATCTGAAACTAGTTTGAGCTGGTCAATAGTCACATTTTCCATTTCTTAAGCTAATCAGTATTTGCAGTTTCCAGTCTCTCTCTCTCTCTCTCTTTTTTTTTTTTTTTTAACACTCTATAGTGAAAATGTTCAATTCTTAACAAATGTTAACTCATTCTGATCTGCAATAAAAATGAGGTATTTTTGAAATTTTTCACAAAATCAAAATTCTGTGGAAAAAATGTTTTCCCATCATTTTATTGCAGATTTATACGTGTTCTCAACTCTTAGACATACTTACAATTCTGCAACATATTCATTGTTATAATCCAGTTTTATTCCTCAGGAGTTTGTGATATGTTAATAATAGTAGTCATCTGGTAATTAATAATCATGTGATCTGTTCATTTTTGATTAAAGTGAAGTGTTCATCTAATTAAAAAGACCTTCTCCTCTTTTCATCATCTTAACCACCCCTGACAGCACTTCACAGCACTAGAAGAAACTTTATAGTGACTGGGATGACTGTATGGTTGAGAGTGATGCTGAGAGGTTAATTAGAGGTCCTAAACTCAACAGAGCTGCGCTGGCAAAGGTAGAGAGTGCTAAATGTGGCACCAGAAAATGGATTTTCTCCACTTTACCATCTTTTTGGACCCTTTAAAAGCAGTCCAAAGGCTCCCGAAGAGACTACTGGAATTCAAGTTCATGTTTCTCTTTTCATTCTTGACATTTATGCAATGTATTTCACACTGAGGAGCCAAGGAGGAGCAAGCTGTTGCAATTATTTAGGGTCATGTTAGCATCAGTAGTCTTGCATTCTATGTACTTCTGCTGACTTGCAAAAAAACTAAAAACTGATAAATTATCATTACACAAATCTCTGCCAGAAAATTTGAGATTATAAATTATTTTTTTTTAATATTTGGAAGTTAAAAATATCCCAGTAAAAATGTGTTCCTTTCAAAATATATTTCTCAATAAATTTTCATACAAATATGCAATTTTTCCAAACAATTTTATGAAGGAATATCTGACTAAAATCTCCTGAGTATCTCCATATAGTCCGTGTTTAGTCCAGATCACAGAATCACAGAATAGTTTGGATTGGAAAGCACCTTAAAGGTCATAGAATTCCAACCCCTTGCCATGGGCAGGGACAAGAAGATAGACCTTACCTGGTCTATCTCCATATGGAGATATATACAGATATTGAAATATATATCTACATATATTTATATAGATAAATGTGGAGATACATGTACAGAGATAGACCAGGTATATCTGGTCTAAATGAATTGCAGATGGAGGTGTAATTTAACTAAAATTTCTGACCTAAGGAATGTTCCTTATTGATTAATTTGATGGGAAGAACAATTTTAAGCCTTCTTTTTTTTTTTCTGTATCACAGAGCTCATTTACATGGGGAATATGTTTTACATATTCACTTTATGTTTTAAATGCAATTCTTTTTTTTTTTTTTTTTTAACATTATACATGCTATATAAGTGTATACTGCCCTGTTTTAGTATGATTATCAATTTTACCCATGACAAAAATGGCATTTCCTGTTCTGCATATGTAGCTGAAATATTTTTTTTTCAAGTTCCAAATTTTACTTTCATTTTTAAACCAAATGGGTATTGTTGGGAAGGGTAATTAAAACTGCAAGACATCTGTTTCCAGCAGCCTGTTGAGATACATTTCATGAAAAGCATGCCCCTGCTTTGCCTGGCCCTGCCTTTCCCTCACTCTCTTTCCCTATTGTCTTTTTCCAGCACAACAAATACAGTTACTTTACAGCAAATATCACACCTGACATCTTTCTTTCTTTCTTTCTTTCTTTCTTTCTTTCTTTCTTTCTTTCTTTCAGTGAAGCTTATCCCTTTTTGGCATATTTTTCTAATTCTCATTTCTGGAACAAGTAAGAGTTTGGAACTTGTTTTTAGATTTTAGTCTTTATGCAATTAAATGCAATCAACTTCCATTAATAAGGTTTTGGTCACTTAGTTCAAAATGCTGAAACAACATAACCTGTTTTAGGGTTTTGGTTTTTCTTCAAGACACTAATATGGTGTTCATTATCAAAGGACAAAGGGCACTCTGAATTGTAATAAGGACTTTCTGGTTTTAAATTCCATTACTTGCATTAAAACCACTTACTGCCACTAAGAAAAATGAGTATAACTTTGTGCATTTTGTGGCAAATAGGCAGTCTTTTGATATCTTATAGCAGAATGTTTGAGTTAATAGGTCCCTATTTGGAAGTACCCTTTCACACCAATGGTTGCAAGTGCATTCTGCATTTTTGTGTAAGTCTGACATCCATGAAAAGACAACCAAGATCTGTTTCTTATTGTGCATTAAAGAGGATTCTTTGGAAATTGCTGAATAACTTAGCAATATGTTCTGTATCATTTTTACTGATGACAAGAGAGATGTCATCTCTGGTGCGTCTGTATAAAGTATCCTCTTGGATGACTTCTGTACATTGCAATCTGCTTTGTTTCTTCAAATAGGAAACTGTTTCAAAAGCCCTGTTAATTGGCAAACACCAAAATATTTCACTTATTTTCAAGTAACAAAAAATAGAGTGTGCTGACTCAGGAATCAGTGTAACAAGCGTTCCATTAAGAGAGGGGGAAAAAAAAAAAAAAAAAAAAAAAAAAAAAAAAAAAAAGTGCAAGTACCCTTGCACTGAATTCAAGAGCAGGGCTATTTTTTTTTCAACACAAACACGTCGTATCATTTTAGCCATTCAGGTCTTTGCCTTGGTGTGTTTAATGAGCACAGCTGTACCAAGTTGGTTTATCTTCCAGGCAAGGTCAGGACAGCTGGTCAGGCCTGGAGACAGACTTTTATTATATTTTGGTGTTTAGATTCATTTTATTCTATTTATCAATTTTGTACTTGGAACAAGAAAGGGGTCCTTTTCAAATAAAACCTTTTTGAATCAAGATGTAGGCTACCTCTCCTGATGGCCAGGGCCACCATCACAGCAGGCTTCATATGGAGGACTGATCAAGTGCGATGGAGCCGTCCTTCCCTCGGTGGCACTGCATCAGCCCATGTGGGTGCTGGGGCAGCTTGGGGACAAACGAGGTGTCTGTCCAGTGGACATGGCTCTGTGAACAGCACTTGCAGGACCAAGGCTGGAGGTTTTAGCCACTGAGCTCCATTGCAGAGAAAACAGTAAGTCTGCCATGCAAACATGGCTCAATTGTGCTTGAGGCAGAATTAATGAATGCTACAGCTGCCTGCTGGTGTGGTTAGTGTAGCAGCTTATTATTATTATTATTATTATTATTATTTTTAAAAGGGGGGTTGGAGGGGAGTTATTCCACAAAATGAAGCTGAATAGTTTTTGAACAATACAAATTTCCTGTAGACATTTCACTTCTTTGAAAACAAAAGAGCAGAGGAATAAGGCAGAAAGGAAGGAAGGGACAATGGGAGGGAAAGCAAACAGGGTGCACCTGCCAGCAGGGGCAGGTACAGCTGTGTCTTGTCCCACACTTCTGGTGAGACCAGTACAGCAGCTAACCTGGGTTTTAAAAGGACACAGAAGGGACAATTAGGTGGTAGATAGTGGTAGGAAGCAGTTTGTCATGGCTGAGAAAATGTTCTGTACTAGAAATGAAGTAATTTTCACTACATTTTACTCAATACTGTTAGCCAAGGATGCTGAGGTAACATATTTGTGTTGTTTTAAAGCCTTTAAATATTTGGGCTGCCCATTCACATCAGATCTCAGTGGAGGCCCTTTCCTTCTAAATCCACAAAGCTCAGTTTTATGGTACCCCTGTTGCATCTGAGGGTGTGTGGGGAGGTGGAGTTTGCTGGAGGCTGCTTTAACATGAGTCGTAAATGAGCCTCTTTTTGCTGTGGCTTGGGCTCATGCCACAAAAATTCATCTTTGGGAAAGCTGCTCAGGATTTGTCACATTACTGTGACTGCAGCTTGGTAATTATTATTCCTAGATTGGGTGTTTTTTTAAATCCTGAGAGTTTTGATTTAGCATGCTGTGTCAGGTCATTAATAGATATCTAGATCGTTATATATACAGTGAGTCAGCATCAGTCTTCAAATCTGGATCAACACCTACCTGTGATTTGTCCTCCTGATACCCACAGATTTTATGATCCCATCACTACTGCCTGCTACAGATGGCCAAGAAATTAGTAACCTGTACTTGTAAAATCCTCTTGAAAGAAGCAAATGTTGTTTAGTGGGATGTGAAGAACCTTATTCTTATTGCTGTATTCACAGCTTATTCCACACAATACAAAATGTAAAAGCTAGGAAAATATCACCATTTAAAACTGTAAGGACCGTCTCTTTTACTTCTTACTATATTCATATATATATATTCAATAACAGCAGTTCAAGTATCAGCCTGACTTACGTTGTGATTTTAAGATGTCATCAGAAACACTTCTTTAAGTGACTGCCAATCACTAATTGCATCTCCTGTACGTCTCCATAGACATTACACACAGATATATTGGTATATAATATTCTTGTGTTTTATGTTTGTATAAACATACTGTTAATACTGTGTTTCTCTGATAGAGACATCCATAAATCTAGCTCTCCAGAGATACCTTTTAATGACTTAAACATTACACCAAACAAGAGATTCCAAGGGGACATGATCAGGATGTAATAATGGGCCAATGTCAAGAAGGATTTATGATTATTATTCATGTGACTCAACCATATGCTCCAGCTACTGCTGTAATCCTGCTAGTCTTGGTCTGACATCTGTAGTGATAATGAGTAAAATTGAATTATGCCACAGAAAAAAATCAAGACACTTAAAAAATAACTAGTGGGCTGCCAGAAGAAACATTGACCTCCTCTGTGGGGTCGAGAGATGGTTTTAAAATATGCTGGATGCTCCTGACAAAGTTGAAGCACTCAGAGGATCTGGCAACCAGCTGTTCTAGCTTTATTAGAGAAGAACTTAAGTATAATTGAATTCCTAAACCATATGTATTTATCACTGCAGTTAAATAGCATGCATGATCCTATCAAGTTGACTTTAAAAAAAAAAAGGAAGTTACCTATTTTGTTTTATATAGTAGGACAACTGGTGTCTGTTCTAAACAATGCAAGGCTGGGGAAGGTGCTTGAATAACATGTATTTTCATGATCACCTGAGCAGTCATGCTGCCTATCTGTCTTTTCTGGTTAAGCATTAAGTTTCCAAGTGATTATGGTATAAAGACAGATATTTCTGTTTTGTTTCCCCTTAACAGTCTTGGGTCTGTCTTGGTCTCTTAGGGAGCAAGCCTCAGCTCTCTCTGCAGCTGGAGCTGGCACTGGCTGGGAAAGAGCAGCTCATCTATGCCATTTCCAGGTTTCTCTGTTCAGTGGGAAGTTAGTAAACATGCAAATACCTCCTGTACCAGTGTGCAGATATGAGAACTCCTTTCTGCTTCTGGATGAACATATAGTGTTGTGCAAGGTAAATTTGTAAGCATAGACTTCATTAGTTTGTGTCAAAATCCATCAATCTTCCATTACTGACCACAGGACTTAGGTGGAGGTGAAAACTCATTTGCTTCTCACTAAGAAAGAGAAAACTCAGGTGAAATGGCCTGATGTCAGCCCTGCTAATCCTGCAGTGGTGGTTAGCAAAAGGGCAGCAAGCAGAAGTCAAAGGAGATCATGCATAAAGTGGGCTAAGTCACAAACCACCAAAGTTGCTATAAAATCATGGCCAAACATAGCAGTAAAGGACAAATATTTAGGCAGTGTCAGTCAGTCAACTAATGTATGTATCAGCATATTAGTGAGGAAATCCCCAGAACCTCTGTGGGAGGTTTTCCTTTTGATCTGCCACAGCCTGCCAGGCTGCTGGCATCACTGCTGCAGCCACCAGGCGCCTGCTGCTCTGGGATTTGAACAAGTTGCTCCTTAAGGCAAATATCCACTTCATTAATTCGAAGGCATGCTGAGCAACTGGCAGCAGGTGAGGAGCAAAAGACAGGGAACCAGAATAGATGAGCATGTCAAATATTTGTTAGTAGTGAGGCAAGCTTGTCTGCCTGCTAGATTCTGGTGCCTCTCCTCATTTTCCTGAGTTCCTCAGCCAAAAGACAACTTCCACATCTGCAAAGCCTGCAGTCTTGGCCTGCAGGAACACAAGCACTGGTAGATTCGAGATGTTGTCTTAAGCACCTGACATTCTCCATCTATCTTCCTTATTTTAATTATTTCTAAGCTATAGGGTGACCTAATCAAACAAGCTCCTGTCTGATGTCAAGGCTCTTTCTTTGCTTTAATCTCTTCACATTTCTATATACTTTCTTTCTTTTTCCTCTGGAACTATCAAAGTATTTTCTTTAACAAGCACATCAATGAAAAACAAAGTCTGCATTCTTGAATTCTAAGTCACACGTAAACCTTAAAGATGCTGTTTGCTCAGTGTTGAGAGAAGCAGTCGTCTGCCCTAATTTACCTTCATCGTATGTTTTTATTAGAGCTGTGAGAGCATGCATAAACTCACCAGGGGGACATGTGTGTTAAAGGGCTCTTTTCTTAAATTCTCTAAGCTCTAATAAGAACATACCGGCTAAAGCACTGTCCTGTATTGGGACAGTAATACCTCTCTGTCCTGTGTTCCTTCAGTGCTAGAACAAGCCTCTCAGAGAGTATTCACTCCCTTAAAGACATCACAACAGGAGTGAAGGAACAGGCTTTGAGGTCTGGTCTCAAGGAATTGTCTCTCATCTATTGACATTCTTCTGCTCAGTCCTACCAAAAAGCTTAGCAATGCTTTATCTCTAATTCAGGCGCCTAGTCTGATACCCCAAGACTAACTCAGTTATTTTTCAGGTGTATATCGGGAATGGTTGGTGTCATTGACTTGCATTAATAAGCCTTTAAAAATAAGTGAAATGCCAACCTATTGTCTATACGCTCACATTTTCTAAACAGCATTTCCATATCCGCCGAGGAATTTTTAGTGGTCAACCAGTTGACCAATATTATATATGGATGTATACAACCACATGCATAAAAATCAAAGACAGGCAATATGAGCTCAACAGTAGAAGGGTTATTGTTGTGGCTGATTGGGGTGCTTCACATTTAACTTACAGAAATCGCTTAGATTAGAGAAAGGTGTTATTTGATCTTCCATTTTTCCACAGATGCTGCCAAATAGTTCTCTAAATCAGTCCCAAATGTGGCCAGGTCTCTGTATTGGGCTGGTGTAAGTATAGTAGTGGTTTTGTTCCTTCATGCTACTATTTCATCTCCTCCCTATGCTTCCTCCCAGAATTTGGGGTGAGAACATGTAGCCCCAGAATATCACATGCATTAGACAAAACAAAGCTCCAATGTGTGCTCGATGTAATAACCTGCAATGTCTCCTCTGTCATCCCAAATTACTGGAACATGCTGTGTTTCGGCCCTGCACACCTACATGCCTGGTGCAGGGTCAGGCACAGCTCCTCCTTGCTGGAGTGTGCTTGCATTGCTTTCTACTTGCCTCTGAGGTCATGGGTCTTCATGCATTCTGTGGCTTCTCAGAAATGCTTTGGGGTCTGCTGGCTGTCCTCAGTAGAACTGGGGAGATTTATCACAGCCAGCAAGCAAGTCAGGCACACGAGACTCCCCAGCTCCTGGCTGGTGCCTTCAGCAATCACATAAATCAGCCTCCCCAGTTGGAGTTCGGGGGGGGGGGGGGGCATATTTCCTTCCATGTCAAGGCTGGCAAGGCTGTACATTTGTGAGCTGTGCTTTCTCTTAAAAATTATAAGAATAATCTTATATGACAGCATAGGTAATCCATTTCCAAAGCAATCCTGGAGGTTTGTTAGTAAAACCCTTCTATCAGGGGACATAGGTCTTTGGTCAGTATTATCAGTAACTGCTTGCTTTCTTAATGAAGTTCATTATAACTGGGCTTTTACCTTACTACTTGGGCTTTCTTAGTGGATGTTGAGAAACCACTGCAGCCACAGTAGGTGGGCTGTGTAGAGAAACACTCACTAGGCTCTTCTGTGCTAGATACTTTTTCTGCAGTCTCAGGTGACTGGACTTTAAGACGTAATGTGCTGTTTCAGCCTGATGTTCTTATGGTCCTAAAATAAGCCAGGTCCTCTGAAACAGTTTGTCATAGTGCTTTGAAAATTCATTTCCATCAGCTAAAAGCAGGTTAGAAAGCTGTTAAAATGTGCAGAAAGAGCTAACAGACAAGTGACCATGAGTACTTGAAGGCAGTAGACTCTTCCTTTGTCTCAGGTAGGTCTAGGAGATAATATTTTCCAGAGCTGCATGGTGAGAGAACCCACACCCACCACTTCATGGCAGGTCTTTGTGCTTTAAAGTGTTGAGGCTACACAGAAACACATCTATAATGTCCTGATGTACTCATTGGCACAGGTGGAAGACAAAGATTTAAAACTGATATTTCAGGTAAATCAATGGAAATATGGTAAAAAAGAGGTAAAATAGATGTATCATATGTGAACTGTAATATAGTCTAAGTATTTGTCCTCTCTTGCCACTACAAATACTGCATCCATCAGAGGACTGAGCCCCCAAATAGCTCTCCATATGCTTCTTGCATGTGATATTTTTAATCACTGATACTTTGTGCTCTATTTCACTTACTGTTGCCTTGCCTCTAGTTTGGTTGGTTGTTTTTTAGGAAGGTTAATGATGGAAAGGAGTTTGATTATTTTGCAGTTTGCTCATGCCTTTCACATACTTTTTCTTCTGTTTACCTGAAAAAGAAAACAGCAAGCATGGCAGAATCCCATACGTATGACCTGGTTCTGTGCCAGCAAAACCACACCCATCCAGCAAATCAGATTTTTTACAGTACTTTCTTGAAGCGTGAGTTTATGAATTTTGAGAAAACATTGTTGGAAGAGCTCTAAGGGTTTGAAAGGGCTTGCTTTGTTTTTATTTGGTTTGCACAATGCAATTCTTGCTTGCAGCAATATTTTTTAGTGATGATCATGGTAGGAATAATTCCTAGTGTCAGAGAATAATTCCTAGTGTCAGACAGACGCTTGCTATTGAAGTCCTGTTTAAACTTGCACTTACTTTTAAGCCTTTTTTAAAAGAGCATCAGAGGAGCACTAAATGCTCAGAACAGCTGGAAAGGCAAATCTCGGGGCATCACATGCATTTCTATTCCACTTACAGGTGTGAGCTGACTAGCATGACTAAAGGTAAGGATGTAAGTGGAAAAGAACATATGCCATTCTCTGCCCATGTGTACTCAAGGTAAGGTACAGATAAATCTGACAGGATGGCCGATTTTTTACAGTAATTGTTGCTTAATTCACTTCTCAGAATTTGTATAGAGATCATGCATCTAAATGAGCAATAAGGATGAAGACAGTTGGAGAATCAGACAAGAAAGTCATATCATGTCCATGTCCAAAGGACATATCATGTCCTTTGCCTCTCTGTGTGACTACAGAGAAGCAAAGTGGTTGTAGAATTGGAAAACAGGGATACAGTAATTTGTGCTATGGATAGATTAGTGAAGATAGAAACAGGGAGGGATTAAGGTTAAGAAATAGGCAACACTTCTCTGTACATGGTGAAAACATAGCATTTGAATGTTGTGTAGTGGAAAGTAAAAGATCAAATTACCAAAAGGACTGAATTCCCAAATGTGTTGAAGCCAATGGCTATAGGTGCCATTGCTTACTTTTGACGATATGTACGTTCCATGTTGAAGAAGGGGGATCATGTGTTATTTTTCAATTATACCAGAGTGTTTTGTTAGTCAGATGGTTCTAGCAAGTATGTAGAAAAACACATAGCTTAACAGCTACAATGGTTTGTATAAAAGAGATCCTCTTTTATAGTTTGCCATGTAGAAAGACTATCTAGTAAGTAATCGAGTCATGGCTGCCTGAATGGAAAAGAACAACTCAGCAACAGGCCCAGGGTTCTTCATCCTCAGCTTTACTGTCATCTTCTGCACTACCAGCCTTTCCTGAGACTTTGATGTTGGAAATGGGCCTTATCCACTGTCCAGGTAAGTACTTGATGCAAACACCAACAGGTTAATAGTGAAAAGCTGCTCTTTCCTCACTCCCTATAGAAACACATTAGAAGAGCTGTGCAGGCAAGGTGCACTGGTAAGCGCTTTGCCATAGAGGGTAAAATACAATAATGAGAAAAGAGAGTGGCAATATCCAAGCTACCTTCACCATCAGCTCAAACATAGGTCATAACTGTAGGAAATGTAGCCAAGCTTATCAGATCCTCAGCAAATGTAAGCCAGCATAGCTTTCTTTATTCAGAAACATTATTCAGATTTACAAGGATCTAGCTCTCTGGCTTTTGTCACAGCCAAACTGAAAACAATGAAACAAACAAACAAAAAACACTTCCCCTCCTCCTGGCCCGCCCCCCCCCCCCAATAAATAAATAAATAAATCAACCAACAACCCAACACCAAAACATTAGGCCACATTATAGGTTTATCTTAAGATATTAACCAGCTCTAAGGTGCTTTGCTGGGCATGAAAGTGTGTAGGAATGCTTGAGTGTTCTCAAAGACAATTGCAAAAAGAAATCCCATAACTTAAAAGTGCATTTGCACTGTTAACAAAGGTCTTTTCGTAGACTGCAACCTGTATTGCTGCTAATGTACCAAAGCTGTCAATCTAGGAGCACAGTGTCCAAAATCAACCCAGGGAAATTTCCTTCCAATAGTCACAGTGTGAGAATAATCACTGCCACCTTTGTATCATAGGGATTTCATATCTTTCAACAGACTTTTCTATCATCCTTGCAGTAGTGGTTTGTGAAATGAATGAAGTCCCATAAGTGAAAACATAAGTAGAGTAATTGACCTTCATACATAGAAGTAAAAAATAACAAATCAAGCATCGCAACAAGTCAGCAGCTCAGTGTGCACAGATAGAGGCAGACAAAATAAACCGATTTTGATATCTGCTGTATTCTCCAGTATCTCAGAGGCTCTGAAAATTTGCACAGGTATTTTTTCTTTTTGTTTTTCAGCTGCTTACATTCAGATTTTTAAAAACCCAGAATCTGCTTTATGGATATTTTCTCAGCCATTTAATGATAAATTGATGGAAGGACTACTATAAATTCAGTAACTAATTGGGGTGGCAATTTAATCATAAATTAGATGTCAATTTAAGTATTTTTGTTATTATTTTCAGTAATAATGTTTACTCTGTTTTGTGCTCTTTAATTTGGATTAAAACCACTGCTTTTAACCACCATCTTAAAATTCAGAAGAAAAAAGACCTTATAAAAGGAAGTAGCTGAATGCTAGTTTCTGGATGTTTTTATTAAAATACTTTTAGAAGAAATGGTTGGTGAAATATTGTTCTTGTAGCTCAGTTTTCCTTACTACTGAGGAAAATCAGAAGCAGAAAAGGAGGTGGTTTCTGGTCACACCACAAGTCTAGAGAATTAGGGCTTGGTCTCTGCTTACTGTTCAAACTCATAAAATGTATAGGCTCATCGCTCAGTTCAGTGCTTTGAGCAGCTGGAAGCCATGCCAGCCCATTCACCCAGGCTGCTTCTAACCAGATGTACAAGCCCATAACCTGCCTTTCCCTACCTGTCGCCTCAGTCCTAACAGGAAGGAGATGCTGCATCCTTCTGTAAGCAGAACATGGCCAATGTAAAATGTTGTGCCAGAAAAGATTTCTTTATTCCAGAGATTTATATGTTTTATAATGGTAACTGAAATGCTTTTCCATGCAAATTGTAGCTGTGACACACTGAGCTCAAGAGATTTACACCAGGAAAGAATTTGAGCAATACATCTAGAATAGAAAAATCAGAAACAGAAAAAAAATGGTGTTTTTCATTGTTTGGATTCTTTTAGATTGAATGTTACTAGTTTATATGCTGAATTCCCTGAGTTTCTGGGAGTTTGCATGCTTCTTCTGGGGGAAGAGGCCCCAGCAGAGGCATAAACTCGGAGGCACTGGTACCAGAGGTACCTGGTCCCATGTTTTCATCTATCTAATTTCATGTATGACATTTAGCTAACTTAATACTTAGCTACATGACCAGCTGTCTGTGCATGAAGCACTGCATGAACATTTTTTTCTTTCCATGTTTATCTGTGGTTTTTACACCTTTTCATTGTGTGGAGGGCTTAAAACAAAGTTATAAAAAGCACTGCTGTTGCATAAATATGACAAAGCTCTGAAACAGAGGAAAAACTAGGTTATTGCCCTAACCATTCAACCAGCTGAAATGTTTTCTCCCTTTAATCAAATGTCACTGTGTCATTAGAACGCTTAAGCAAACAGCTTAATAGGTGGCTTAGTCCAAAGGTGTACAGCCCAATATCAGAAGAATCCTGCTTTGTAGTCTGTGTCATGAGAAGCAAACAGTGGGTCATGCTCTAGAAGCTATTTACAAAACTGATCTGGGTCTGACGTGAAGCAGAGGTTGGTTTTCAGCACTGTGACCCTCTCAGCTTAGCTGCCTGTTGTTTCTGTGCTGCCCAGAGCTCTGTTCTGCTGGAGACTACATGAGTGTCCTCTGGTGGCTGACAGCCTGCTGCAAGTCCCTCGGGTCTGTAGGCACTGTGAGCTGCTGAGCAAATATATTGCTTAGTTTTATTTTTTTGTAAATCAGTCTTTCTTGCCATGCATGGCTTCAGTATCTCATTTTCTTTGCAAGTATCCTTCTTATTCAAAATGCCCTGCAATGACTGAAATCACTGGAAGGTGCTGTGAAGCCTTGCCTCCCTCCCAGCTCCATGCTGTGGCCCTGCTGTTGTGGTGCTCCTGCCACTGTTGGGGCCAGGAGGAGAGCGACAGGAAGAGTTAAATGACTTTTGCCATGATATTTTTGTAACGATAGGCTGTGTCTATGAACGCTTGTAACTCAGCTTGCATGCACCCACATCACACAGTACTGTGGGAGCTGCTTTTGCCACGAGAGCTAAAATTACAGAGCAGTTTCCGTCCCAGCTTCGTGATTCCACACATGCACACTTCCAAAATACTCCATTCTCGGGCTGAGTGTTTTTTTATGGACTTGCTCTGTGCCAGAATATTCTGCAAAAATCTGTTGAGTTTTTTGGGGGTTATGAGAGGATACCAATAATTCCCTTCCTATCAGTCAAAACATTCCAACCACCATTTATTTCAGCAAGAAACAAAACTACTGTGGGTTCCATAACGTGTCTCTTCACACACCTTCTCTTCTATAGTCCTTCTCCTCTTTCCAGACAGCATTGCTTTCACTTTCCCCAATGAAATAATCAAAACTATCTCCTTCTGCTCTCTTTTCCTTCCAACAAATCTGCTCTTCCTTTCCCTAGAAAATCCTTGCTTCTTCTTTTCCCCTCAGTCTTTATAATGGCTGCTCCCCTGCTTGGACAGTAGATGTTCCTTCTCCCGGGGAGAAGATCCCATGGTGTCACCATCAATTGCTAAGACCATAAATGGGTGGAATTTGGCCCCATACTGACCACTTGGACAGGACCTTATGCTCAGGGTTCACAGGAGTGCCCCAGGAGGATTTCAATGCAAAAATAAAACAGTGCTTTATTTTATCTTACACCATTTTAAAGCAAAGGGCTGGATTACCTAGGGACAATATTTGAGCCACAGTGGTCCCATGGTTTTCATGACAAGTTGGCTGGAATACCCCTGAGGACTGCACCTGCACTGCTTTTTTATTTTCCGTCATGAGCATGATATTGCCATTCGGTTGAGTCAAAGTCACCCTCTTCACTCTGCCTGTCACTCTAAGGAGCAGAGCTTACCTATCCAGAGCTGAGAGCAGAATCTGGCTCTGTTACTTTTTGGTATCTTTCTCTGTAAGTTCTGTCGTCTGTACTTGAGCCTGAATGAAGTGGTGGCATCTGACATTTTAAGCCAAGCTCTTTGTAGCATCTCAGAATTAAATACTCTCTCTTGTTTAGTTTATCTTTACTATCAGCTATGATGGATCTACAAGCTCCAGGTCCTTTCAGAAAACAAACATGACTGACAGCAATCGTTATACAAAAAAGCTGAAGAAACCATGCTTTGATGGATTTTCTGTTAGGATTCATAATGGCATCGAGTTAAAAGAGAGAAAATAGGTGCTTTGGAGCATAAGATTGTAAAATGCTAATTTCAGTGACGCAGTGGTGTACTGAGTAAATATAGAAAGGATTTATTATGAAGTTCTTTAGTGTTGTTGGCACTGGCAGCAAATTGCTGGGCAACATTATATCGCCAAAATCCAGGAAATAGCACAAACATTGAACCACTGTATTTTCAGTGACAATAATGAGAGAAGCTTTGGTATTGGTTGGCATCCCCACAAAAGGCACATGTTGGCATGTTCAGGAATGTAAATGATAGATTTGCTGCTTGAAGTTCGTAATTATTTAATCAAACCCAGACTGCAGAACCTGGAGGGACATTGTGTATCCTTGAAGGAGAAGAAAGGGGGAGAGAGCAAGAAAGAAAAGAAAGTCATACTTTGCAAATGATGGAAGGTGTCAGTCCCCTGGGTGTGCCTACCACATATTTGTGATTGCTGCAGAATTTGTGGGTGATCTTTTCTGCTTTTCTATCACATCACCATATCTTTAAGTAGCCCTGCAGAAAACTAATTGCCAACAATCTTTTTTTTGTGCTGATAGAAGTCAGATCAATTATTTACATTTCCTTTCATGGAAGAAAGTAAATCTACAGATCAGGACAGGAAACCACTCATTTGATAAACTATTTCTACACTACTGTACGCACACACACACACAACCTCCCCCTTCTTTCCTGCAAACAGACACGCATATAACTACAAACCCTTTCTCTTCTAGACACACAGAGAGGCACATTATTTTCAGCTCACATTTCACGTTTAGATTACTATTACAGAATTACAAGAAGACTTATTTTGTTTCCATTTTTTGGAAGAAAAAGAAAGAAAAGATAATGAACGTTCCACTTTCAGAAATAAATCTCCCAGCACTGTATGTTCTGGCTTGTAACAGGCTGAACAGCAGAGGTCTGCTACTTTCCCAGCCTGGGCTTTGCTGCCGACTCAACTTTCAATTTAGTCCAAGCGTGATGGAAAAAGAAAAAAAAAAAAAAAAAAAAAAAAGTATTTCAAAAGCAGTAATTGTGTGTTTCTGGGGAGAGAGAACAAATTACTAAATCAAATTAGCATTACATTTCATTCCTAGACCCTAGGAGATTCAAGGATTTACATAAGATACTTTCTGAAATTATGTTGTTAGTGTAAACATTAAGATTCTGCACAAAATCCCCAAGAAGTGATGCGTCCTTAGGTGATGTCATCGTACAATACTTGAAAAAATTATGAAGTAAGAAATGCTTTAACAGCACACTATCTATACAACCATACTATGTTTTTAAAGAAAAAATGTAGGCTTTTATTATATTCTGTAGGATTTAATACCATTAATCCATTCACTGTGTGTGCTAGGAATGCTTTCACTGTTTTGTTTGTTTGTTCGTTTGTTTGTTCTGCAGTATCGCTTATCTTTTTTTCTCTCCTCATTGACAAAAATGTTTGACTCGTGGCTGTAGAAGATTATGTCCAGGCCCCACACAAGACTGTGGAAGTTACCACAGATTTCTAGGCAGGCATCATGTGATTCAAAAAGCTAAAAAAGGGTGCTCAGAATTACTCCATTTCCCACCCCCTCTTTTTTTTTTTTTTTTTTTCTCTAGTGACCTCCTCCTTCTTTGCATCACCAAATTCTTTGTAATTCTATCTCACTTTATTGAATTATTTTTTTGCAAAACGGAGGTAAAGTTTCTATGTGGGGCACTGCAGCTCATTGCATGAGTGCTCCTGCCCTGAGGGCATCCGTGCTCCTGCTCCCTCCCTGTGCCACAAGGCTTCTTCCAGCTCAAGTTTTAAAATTCATTCTAGTAAAAACAATGTTTTTTACTAGAGTGATGAAAATAAAAATCATAACAATTAAATAATAATTAAAATGGCTTCCATGTCTAGGGCATGTGCAACCAATAATTAGTCATTTGAAAATTAATCAGAATATTACGTATAGAGTTTTATTGTAAATGTTATGAGTTTCAGGTCCTCCAATGAACTGCAAATGGTGACAGGAGAAATGAAGTTAAATTGTATTTATGTCTCAAGATCTATAAAGTATACTTAGTATTATTGTACTTGTCAAGACAGGACTACTCCATCTGAGGAGCTAAACTGCAATAGCAAAAAGAAAAATGGAACTTATGTTTATTTATTTATTTTTTAATTTAAAGATGACTTTGACAGCTCTAGAAAACAAGGAAAACCGTAAAGCATATGTATGTCAAAAAAGCTTCATAACTGTAAAAAAATATTTTGTGTTGTTTTTTATAGTAGGACAAAACATTTCTATTTATCCTAGGACTCTGTGTGTTTTCTGTGTTTCAGACAATAAATGCTTCCCACAAATTTGTGTAATTATATGTAATATATTCAGGAAAACTAATTACTGAAGCAATTTATGTTTGGAAAGTTATCTCTAAAGCCAGAGGGGTAGAAACATTTTTATAATGAGAATTCACACATAATTTCTTTTATTTAATCTACCTATTTATAGAAACCTATTATATATATAAAAGGTGGAATAAATTCAACAGCTGAAAAGCATAAGAAAAATATGCAAATTGTGTCATAAATGGCTAAAATACGTGTATTTTTATACTCCTTTATGAAAAATAATTATGAAGCTGAACATTGAATTCATATCAGATACATATGCTACCACTCTCAAATCATCCTTCCTCTACCTCACAAATAGACATTTATATTACCATAATATTTGGAAAAAATGAGCAATGACCCCTTTTTCTTATCTTTTGTTTGTTTGTTTCTCTTTTTTTTTTTTTTTTTTTTTTTTTTTTTTTTTTTTTTTTTTTTTTTTGATAAGGAATGTGGACTTTACATTTAAATTTCCTGTTTTCTGTTTATTTGCTGGCACCACGACTACCTATGTGATTTACATGTTTCTTTGTGCTTGGTGCTTTTCTAAAACAGAATTAAGTAACTCTGTTTTTAGCTCTCTGTTGCAAACCTCTAAAACTGATAACAGCTTTTATAGAAATGCTGTGATTAAAAAAGATGCGAATAGGCTTTACAGCTCTGAGTACTTTCTACATATATATAAATTATTAAAAACAAACAGGATCACTCAGGAAAGTCTTCACTCATTGATCTGCAAGGATCAGCCAGAGAGGGGAATATGTACAATATCTAATTATATTCATATGAAAAACATAACCCACACATAATTTTTTTCTCTGTAACACAAAAAGCTTCATTTCCTGCTAAACTTTCTGGGTGTGCTGCTTAGCTGGTCGTCTTTCTCAAAGGTTGCAATTTTGAACAAGGCAGATCCATTATCCAAATACATATGCTCTCTGCAGCTGATCCCAAATCCAGCAAAATCATGGGGAGACTTCCCAAGGGGAAATAACGCATGAAGATCAGGCAAACCAGCTGCACTCAGGCACAGCTTCAATGAGACCAAATGAGCCACATCACTTCACACCAGAAGAAAAGCTGTACTGAAGTTGTTTTTAACTTATATTTTAAAATTGGCTCAATCTCTCTCTACAGATGAGTCTCAGTATTTGAAACTGATAGAACGTGTACATGTCAATAGGTCCATCACTAATAATATATTATTAATGTCACAATATATTTTATTGTGTCACAAGATGTGTTGAAGAAAATCCCAATAATATAACTAGGAGTCATGAACTAATACAAAGAGAGAGAACTGGTTTTATTTATGAGAGTTTATCTATGTTCCAAAAATGTGTTGCCATCTCGAAGCTTTCTTTTTTTCTTTCTTGTCAGAGATGCTTCCTATTGTCTTTCAGCTTTTTCTCATAATGCATACAAACATTTTAAGACCTTGTGCACAGCCATCATTTCAAGTGCAATTTGGATTTTTAATACATCTTTGCTTATTTTCAAGAACTATGGAAAGACAGCATGAGCAATGGGTGCTGCTGTAGATTATATGTGCCTGAGCTGTCCCACCAAAATCACACATACTGGCCTTCATCGTTTTTGTTACAAAATACAATCACTGCAGTAGGTATGTATTTATCCATACATTATACTCTCCGGTTTATAAATTTGTGATTTTTTTCTAATATCATAATTGTGACTCTCTGAGCTTCCCAATCCTGCAGTTGGAAAGTCCATCCAATTTCTTCCTGATTTCCCCAAGAGAGCTTGTGTGCACCAGCAGTCTGTGTTAGAGGAATTAAGAAAATGTAATTATATGCTTAGATATCTTATGTCCCTAAATTGCTTGCTGATAAGTAGCTGCCAAATTTTAGCCCTGTATTCTTGGTTGTCTCCAGCACTGGGAGCTTTGTGGGTGTCAGAGGGACTTTTGGTACGTTCCCGGAAAGGTGCCAGCTGTGCTTGAGCCAGCTGTGATTCTCACGTCTGCCTCTGTATCAAACTGCATTTGTCTTTGGAAACTGAAATTGTTGATGGTGAATATGTGCCTTAATTTGTACTTCAGCAGTTTCAGTTAAATTATAGCTCCTCTTTTACTAGCTGTACTCCTTCTGCAATATAGGATGAAATTGGTTCTTCTAAAGTTGTTTCTTGGTTAGAGTTCATGTACAATCGTTACCAATGTTTTTGTCTTAAAAGATCTTTCTTGACAGGCACACATAGAACACAAAATATTTAAGCATCATGCATTTATGTCAGACATTCACATAGTAATTCATTCGTATCTCTGTATATCATACAGTTTTGTGTACAATGTAAATAACACATCTTTTCCAAACAGCACTTATGCTTCAAGCCTAAATCTCCATTTATCCAACAAATAAATTTCTCCAACCCTTCAACCCAGAAAGCTAAACACTTGGTTGAAGTGGTGAACCCCTAAGTTAATGACATGGTCTATGCTGACGTCACTGGATGTGACAGTAATTCCACAGCATAAAACACAGCCAATATAATATCAACATGCCAAGACTCAAGATAAAGTTTAAACTGAACCCCTTTCTGTAAAAAAAACCTGTTTTCACAGTTGAAGTAGTTTGCATAAATTTGTTTATATAAACAGAAATGTCAATTTTTGTAGGAGAAAATATACAAGAAACACCTACACTGGTTATTTATTTTTTAATGACATATGTTTCAATAATAAATGTATTTAATAATTTTAATTACTCTAATTTGACTTTTATACTGTATTACTGATTATACCTTTTTAACACTGTTACATAACACTATGACAAAGGGCATTCAAAACAAACTGTTTCAGTGGCTTTAAGTGACCATGTTTTGTAGCTTCAATGTTAGTATTAAATAGTATTATTAGTTTCAGTTCATTTTTCTGCCTTGCAATACTTTATTTTCGATTCCAGAATAACTATTGAGTTGGAAATTCTGATTTCTGATCAGGAGGCAATTTGCAAATCTGAAGAATTTGGAATTTATTTATTTTTATATCCTTTCTCTGTGCCTCAGTTTCCCCTTTTGCAAAAAGGAAAAAGATGGTCCTTACATTGTGAAATACTTTGAGATTGACTTACAAAAGTTATTTATGTAAAATTGTTTTGTTTTGCTTATCATGTTCTTATTCTACTTCAGCAAGTCCTCTATGGACCAAATTCTCAGAAGCATGATGCTACCCAAAAGCTGACTCACTCACTGTGCCTCTAACCTTCCTCCTGCCTAAAAAGTCTTTCCATCATGCCACCTCATCACAGCAGCTCCTACCCACTGTCTGCTGTGATATTTCCCATTCCCTCCCCCAAGGCAGGATGCAGGCAGCAGCCCAGTGAAGACCCTGAGATTTCTGGTGCTGACATAGCTGAGCCATGGGGCTGCTGCACTGGGCAACTGGAGCAGTCTGGTGCAGGCAGTTTCAGCCCATCCCCAGCTCTGGCCTCTCTGCCTCAAGCTGGTGTTCACTGCAGCCATGGCAAGTGAGTAGCAAAAGTTGTCTACAAGCTCGCAGGTCTGATTCCCTCTTTAGGAGAAAGACCAGAAAAAAAGGAAGTCTTGAATATCACAATCGCTTGTTTTTTAATGTTTCAAAACTAGACCGTGACGCTGCAGTGGCCACATCATTATTACCACACCCAAGATAATCGAGACATCACCCAGATCTCAGCTGGGTCCTGTCCTGTCATCCAAGCAACAGCTGTCCTGAATTAAACTCATAAGCAGTCGTTCTCATAAGGCAGAATATTGTTCAGACCAGGAAATGTGTAAGGAAAATATTGCTTTATAGATCCGTTTTTGAAAAGTTAATATTTCTGTATGAAATGAGTTTAATACACTTTAATAACACCAACCAAATATGTTGGAATATATTTGGATATAGTTATTAGCATTCAGGTAGATTAATGCAACTCCCTAGGAGATACTCTTCAAAATGAGCCTGGCAATACAGAGCACTTCCTTTCTATACTCTTCCACATTCTGCCATCACATATCTGTGCTGCAATTTGCCATGTAATATATTCACATTTGTGATGGTTTCACTCAGGTGGGCAGCCGAGCTCCACCACAACCACTCTCTCACTCCCCCTCCTCAAAGAGGAACAGGTAGAAAATATGATGAAAAGGGCTCAAGGGTTGAGATAAGGATGAGATCACCCAGTAATTATCGTGACGGGCAAAACAGACTCAGCATAGAGAGATAGTAAGATTTATTGCTTATTACTAACAAGCTAGAGAAGTGAGAAACAAAGGAAAGAAACCAAAAGCACCTTCCCCCTCCCCCCTCCCCACCCAAACACCCTCTTCTACCTCCTCCCCCCAAGTGGCTCAGGGGAATGGGGGAATGGGGGTTATGGTCACTCTATAGCACTTCTTCGCTGCCGCTCCTTCTCGGTCACTCTCGTCACCCGTGCTGGGGGTCCCTCCCACGGGATGCAGTCCTTGCTGAAGTGTTCCAGTGTGGGCTCCCTACAGGCAGCAGCTTTTCAAGAACTGCTTTGTATATGGGTCCGTACCGTGGGGTCCATCCCTCAGGAGCAAACTGCTCCAACCTGGGTCCCCCACGGGCAGCAGCTCCTGCCGGGTCACCTGCTCCTGAGTGGTCTCCTCTCCATGGCCTACAGGTCTGGCCCGGAATCTGCTGTGGCAGGGGTCTTCCACAGGCCGCAGTCTCTATCGGTGCAGGTCCACCTGCTCCACCGTGGTACTCCATGGGCTGCAGGGGGACATCCTGCTTCACCATGGGCCTAACCACAGGCCGCAGGGGACTTCTGCACCGGCACCTGGAGCACCTCTCCCCCTCCTTCTTCACTGACCTTGGCGCCTGCAAGGCTGTTTCTCACTCCTCTCACCCTCCCAGCTGCTGAGTGGCGCAGCATTTTTTTCCCTGTCTTAAATATGCTCTCACAGAGGCGCAAAACAACATCGCTTATTGGCTCAGCTCTGGTCAGCAGTGGGGCCCTTACAGAACATGGGGCAGCTTCTAGATCCTTCTCACAGAAGCCACCCCTATGGCCCCCCTCCTACCAAAACCTTGCCACGTAAACCCACCAAAGGTGGCAGTGAACTTCCCACACAGGTTGCAGATTCACACCTTGGTGTCTCCTGCTAGCTGTCAGCAGGCAGTGGTGGAGCCACGAGCTGCTGCCTGCCGTGTGGCCTGCACACGCTCGTGCCACCAGAAGAGCATTCCGGGGGTGTCTGCCAGGGGAGCCCAAGCCCAGCTTCCACCTCCTTTCCTGCCTGGGTTTTTGCAGTGCTCTGCATAACCAGCACACCAAAACAACACATACAAGTTCTCCAAACAAGTTCTCCCCATGCAGCCACCCAGGTGGCACCGGCCCGGCCGTGCCCAGCACCCGGAACCAGGGGCTCTGTGACATCAGCATTGGTGCCGAGGGCTCCGAGGGCACCGCACCACCATCGGCTGCTGCGTTGGGCGGTCGCGACAAGCCCAGTGCATGAGCAGCTGCTCCTTGCCACGGGGAGCGATGAATGTGCTGCCACTCCTGCTGCTGCTGGCCGCGGGCTGGCCTGTGCAAGGCGCGCCAACCAACTGCATGTGAGTAGCCTGAGGCTCTGGGAGGGAGCCTGGGGGGAGCCTTATGGAGGTCACTGGAGGATGTCCCCTTGTCCCCTGTAGCCACGCCAGAGCTTCCAAGACCCCATGGGGGAAGCTCGACGCCTCACTGGCAGCCAGGCTGCCGGCACAACTCGTCCGCAGGGCTGAAGCAGCAATGGGCATGGTCAGAGACAACCCAGGGGCCCCACTGTCCTCACGGTGCCTCATGGGGAGGGAAGGTGGCTCACCCTCAGCGTGACCAGAGCAAAGGCAAGGCGAGCAAGGCAGTAAAGAGTTTCTGATTACAGGACCTGCGGGCTCCGGCCCATGGCCGATCATCACGGCATGGCGCGCGTCGTGGGGGGCACGAATGCCCAGCCAGGGGCCTGGCCCTGGATCGTCAGCATCCAGAATCCCTGGTACTCGGGCGTTGGGCATGTGTGTGGAGGGTCCCTCATCAGCCCCCAGTGGGTCCTCACGGCAGCACACTGCTTCGATAACGCAAGGTAAGGGCCCACCTCTTTCCCTGCCATATGGCCGGTGCCTGGGCACTGCAAAACCCAGCTGAGGGACTGCTTGTGAGAAGGCTTGGCTCACGCCCAGCTTCCTAGCAGCCTCCACATCCATGTGCCTTGTGCCCAAAGCATAGAAGGGCTATCACAGCCCTCATAGCATTGCTTGCCTTTTTCCTCCACAAAGCAGAAGTCGGGGAACTGCTGGGCTGCTACAGGACATGGCTCTGCCTCCCTCTGACCCCTTTCTCTGTCTCCTTCCAGTTATGTCTCCATGTGGCGCGTGGTGATCGGTGCCAACCAGTTGACTCAGCTGGGCCCTGAGGTGGAAGTGCACAACATAAAGCGGCTAGTGATCCATGAATACTATAGAAATATCAAATC
The DNA here is from genome assembly GCA_011076525.1 of Nettapus auritus. Taxonomy (NCBI): domain Eukaryota; kingdom Metazoa; phylum Chordata; class Aves; order Anseriformes; family Anatidae; genus Nettapus; species Nettapus auritus. The sequence continues at coordinate 1,000,041 of CM021776.1, read as the reverse complement.
GGGGTACGACGTTGCACTGCTGGAATTGGACCAACCTGTGACGTGCAGCCAATATATACAACTTGCCTGCGTGCCTGATGCCTCGCTGAAGGTGTCAGAGCTGTCAACCTGCTACATCAGTGGCTGGGGTTCTACAGAGGAAAGATGTGAGTTCCCATATACACTGCTGTCCAGAGTGAAAGTTTAGCATGCTGTTGGCTCCCTGATGGCAGAGGCACACCCCAGGGTCAAGCCATGGGGAAGTACGCCTTCAGAGAGACGGGCCTGACCCATTTTCCAAACCAAGACAGAAGGGAAACATCAGCACAGTGCCTCTCAAGACACAAAGCCAAGACTTAGGGAAGGGGTTCAGCCAGGCAGGGGGGGAAAGAACTGGCAAGGAGTTGCTGGGTGCCAATTCCTCTGTCTGCTCGCAGCTGGACGATCTCCCGATGTCCTGCAGGAGGCTGCTGTAAACCTCATTGACATCAAACTCTGCAACAGCAGCCGGTGGTATAGAGGGGCCATCAAGACCCACAACTTGTGTGCTGGTTATATGCAGGGTGGCATCGACACCTGCCAGGTAGGAGCATGCTACAAGTCAACACACTGCCATGCGGGTAGCCCTGACGTACCTGCCCAAACGAACACCAGCCCATGCCAGCCACCCTTCTAGCTCTGGGTCCCCACCACTTCTGGAGCTCACCTTCCCTTTCCCACCTGCAGGTCCTGGCCCAGGCTCCCCTTGTCCCACATTCCCGAGACTCTGCCCAGAGAGCCCGTGCAATGTTCTTGGTGCCCAGTAGACCCACACCTGCAACACCCCTCTTCCCACAGCCGGGATTCTTACACAAGAGATGAGAGAGAGAGAGAGAGAGTGAGAGGCCTACCTTCCATGCCCACGACCTGCTGCCAGAAAAGCCATTGTAGGCTCCAGAACCCAAGCAGAGCTTTTCTGTGCTGTGAATACAGCCCTGGGAGGAGCTGGGAGAGGAGCCAGCTCTGCTGCTGTCAGTGGACACCTACTAACACCTTAGGCTTCTCTCCTCCACTGCAGGGTGACAGCGGTGGTCCTCTTGTGTGCAAGGATAACACCGCTGACTACTTCTGGCTCGTTGGTGTGACCAGCTGGGGGTCAGGCTGCGGCAGAATGCTTCGGCCTGGAGTATACACCTCCACTCAGCACTTCTACAACTGGATCCTGGTACAGATGGGACTGCAACCAGCAGGAGAGGCTGCTTCAACACCACAGCCAGTCTCTGTGTCAACCACTGCCCAGAGGCCAAAGCCAATACCGTCACAGTCATCAGGCCCATTTAGATCATGTCCCTTTCCACGGCAGAAACTCCTGGAATTCTTTAATTTGTTGCAGGAACTCCTGCAGGTGTTAAGGGGGAAGTAATGCAGGCTGAGCATGACCCAGTGGAGGCTGCAGTGTACTATCGCCATTTTCTTCAGGGGCACTATCTGCTGATCCAAGGGCAGCCCCAGCGCCAAAGGCCTGTTCTGTCCTGCCCACTCTCCTCTGGTTTGACTTACTCCAATATACTTAGTTCAAGAAATAAAGCTGACTGTTTTCACAGCTAACCATGCCTCATCCCCATTCAATCTCCTGTGCAAAGCAAGGATTTCCATACTTGGCACCTGCAAAATATGCAGACTGTAGATCCCAAAGGGGAAAGAAAGTGTCACCCAAAAAGGCTGAAGCCATGCCTGCTGAGGGAGGAGGGTGCAACGGGACAAGGGAATGCAGGTAGCACTGGCCCAGAGGTCTCAGGGACAGCAGTTGGCGTCATCAAGTATCCCCAGAGCCAGCTACTGGTGGGATCCGTGTGTGTCTGTGTGTGTGTGTGCACGATGCATCTGTGAACTTAAAGGTGGACTAGCTCATGCACCGGGAGACTCAGCTCAGGGAAGACCCAAGGCCTGCCTCAGGGAGTGGCTGAGGAGCTGTGGTGGTTTTACCATGCTGGGCAGCTGAACACCACAACCGCTCTCTCACTCCCCCTCCTCAGATGAGGAGGGGAAGAAGTAAAGGAAAGAACAACTCACGGGTTGAGATAAGGATAATTTAATTAAAGGAAATATATATATATATATTAAGGAAATATTATTAATTAACAATTCAACTAAAGGGAACAAAAAGAGGAAGGGGGAAAAGAGAGGGGGAAAGGGAACAACAAAACAAAACAAGTAAAGGCTATGTGGAAGTGCAGAGGAAATAAATTATTCTCTACTCCCCGCAAATGAGTGATGCCTGACCACGTCCTTGAAGCAGGGCCTCAACACACGTAGCCGGTGTTTGCGAGGATCCCAATTCTGACACCAGAGGACAGACGTTTTCACAATGAAAGCCCACCCCCTCCCTCTTCCTCCTTTGTCCACCTTTTATTGCTGTGTGACATCATATGGTATGGCATATCTCTTTGGTTGGTTTAGGTCAGCTGCCCTGGTGATGTTTCTTTCTCCCTTGCCCAACCCCAGGAGGGTTGGAGAAAGTCCTGATGTTGTGCCAGCACTTCTCAGCAGCGGACACAACCCTGGTGTGATAACACTGCTGTTCTAGCTACAAGTGCAGAGCGTGGCACTGTATGGGCTGCTGCAGGGAAAGTTAACATCCCAGCTACACCCAGTACAGGAGCTTGACATCCAGCCACAGCTATTACATGGATTTAGTTCCCATGCCATTATTTGAAGGATATGTGAATCTGCTCTGCCTAGGAATCGAGGGAGTAAAGCTGCATGTATGTTTCACTACCGAACACCAGTCCTGATAACTGGAGAGGCAGAAAAGTTCTGGGTTGTGTTTTTTGTACTACGTGGGTGCTGGTAAAGGCATTGCTTCTTGTGCACACAAGCACAACATCCAGAGACTAGACGCAGACACACAGTGTATGCACACCCAATGCGCATATGCAGTGTGCACCCACTCACCTGCCTGCATGCACACACTGTGCATCCAAAATGGCACATGCATATGCAGAGCACGCTCCCAGCACGTGGGCCTGCACTCAAACATACAACTAGCAAGCTCCCCACAAGCGCACAATCCACTCTCATGCACTCAGCCTGTAAAATCTACCCTTACCATTCCCAACCACAACGTGCCTGCATGTGTCCTCACAGAGCGGGCTCCCACAGCGATGCAGCAGTCACTTGGACCTTCCCTGCTAAGCCCAGCCACGTGGACACTGTTCATCTGTATGTTCTACCCCTGCTTGCTGGCACTGGTGCAGCTTGAGGCAGTCACACGGGCTGCACACCGACACGGCCGCACCCCCACCCGCACACGGGCTGCACACCGACACGTGCACGCAGCGACCCAACACGCGTGCATGCACATGGAGCGCGCACCAACACTGTGTAACAAACACTGTGCATGCTATCACACGCTGCACACCAATAGCTGACACATGCACGTGCAGACAGCATGCCGACACGCACACACACAGCCTGACTGCACATCAACACACAGAGTACGACCACAAGCTAACGCACACACGTTCTGCACACCAGTGCGCACACACGCACAAACACGCTGCAGGTCAGCACACATACACCAATACACGTTGCACACCAGCACCGAGTAATGTGCACAGAGTGCACATGCGAATCTTTGTACAATATGGAAAGCAGGCACACATGGCATGTACACATAAATCTGAGGATGCATATTCACAGTCTGCACACACAAATCACCTGTGCCACAATGAATGTGTACAAGGTGCACTCACACCATGTGTGTACATGCGTGCGCCCATTCAGAGTGCGAGTATGCCTGGCATGTGCACACTCAGTGGACACCTCCAAAAGGCACATCAGCACATCTGTGTACTCATGCATGGATCATGGCATGCATCACCAGGATTCACTGAAAGTGCATGTCACTCACTGCTCATCTGCCACAGCTGTATCCAGCCTAGCTCCACAGCGCTCAAACATGCATGCTGCCTACAGGAGTTACGTTCTCTGCTGTATGTCTTTGGGGAGAACCTGCTGGTAAGAGAGCAGGGTGGTGTGGTGCTTTTACTCGGGTGGGCAGCCGAGTTCCGCCACAACCGCTCTCTCACTCCCCCTCCTCAAAGAGGAGCGAGGAGAAAATACGATGAAAGGGGCTCAAGGGTTGAGATAAGGACTAGGAGATTGTGCAATAATTATCGTGACGGGCAAAACAGACTCAGCATAGAGAGAAAGTAAGATTTATTGCTTATTGCTGACAAGCTAGAGAAGTGAGAAACAAAGGAAAGAAACCAAAAGCACCTTCCTCCCCCGCCATCCACCCTCTTCCACCTCCTCCCCCTGAGCGGCGCAGGGGAACAGGGGAATGGGGGTTATGGTCAGTCTACAGCACTTCTTCTCTGCCGCTCCTTCTCGGTCACTCTTGTCCCCTGTGCTGTGGGGTCCCACCCACGGGATGCAGGCCTTGCCGAACTGATCCAGCGTGGGCTGTCCACAGGCAGCAGCTCTTCAAGAACTACTCCAGATATGGGTCCGTACCACAGGGTCCATCCCTTGGGAGCAAACTGCTCCAACCTGGGTCCCCCACGGGCAGCAGCTCCTGCCGGGTCACCTGCTCCTGCGTGGTCTCCTCTCCACGGGCTGCAGGTCCGGCCCGGAATCTGCTCCGGCAGGGGTCTTCCACAGGCCGCAGTCTCCTTCGGGGCACAGGCTCCACCGTGGTCTCCTCCACGGGCTGCAGCGTGGAACCCTGCTCCACCGTGGTACTCCATGGGCTGCAGGGGGACATCCTGCTTCACCATGGGCCTCACCACAGGCCGCAGGGGACTTCTGCTCCGGCGCCTGGAGCACCTCTCCCCCTCCTTCTTCACTGACCTTGGCGCCTGCAAGGCTGTTTCTCACTCCTCTCACCCTCCCAGCTGCTGAGTGGCGCAGCATTTTTTTCCCTGTCTTAAATATGCTCTCACAGAGGCGCAAAACAACATTGCTTATTGGCTCAGCTCTGGTCAGCAGTGGGGCCCTTACCAAACATGGGGCAGCTTCTAGATCCTTCTCACAGAAGCCACCCCTATGGCCCCCTCCTACCAAAACCTTGCCATGTAAACCCACTACATGTTATTGCCTGAACTACCATATTCTTTAATTTAGAGTGGAATGTTGCAGGGAGTTCAAGGGAAGAAGAGAGGGAAGGGTTTCCAGCTCTGCATGTATCATGCTTGCACCCACCTGACAGCTTCTCCAGACAGGGTTGTACGTCCCATCATCAGTTAGAGCGAGAGGCAGGGCATGCAGCTGGCTTTGTTGTTTCCCAAATGCTATTGCAGAGTGTACCATGGGGCAGATCAGAATCATGGGGTGTGTTTTGAAACAGAATGGCTCCTGGCTGTGCAAAATAGAAGTAGCCATTAGTAACAAAAGTGTAGGTATCGTGCAGCACACATAAACTCATTTACTTAAGCAAAATCATGCAGATGCACCTGAGGTTACCTTTTGAACTCTCTGAAATACATAGCAGAAACTAACTGTGCAGTATGCTGATCTATTTGTGCATACACAATGGAAAATGCTTTGCTACATGCTTAAATAAGCCCTGTAGATAAATTGGATGCTATCAAATGAATAAATTTATACAATCAAAAAGCACAGGAGATTTTGGCTATCCTTTTACTCCAGAAGATAGTTTTATACAGCAATAAGCAAAAGACCCAACTATACAGTGCCAAGGGTATCTCACAGGTAACATCCAGAACCCTGGGAAAACAGGATGTGTGAGAGGCATTTAAGAATACTATAAGGTTGCTGTTAAAGATAGAATAATAGCAAAATTGCTGTTCAAGTCATATTTAAATTCTACTCCCCACTGTTTTCCATTATGTTTGAAAACCTGGTAACAGTTCAGCAGCCTGTCAAAAAAAAAAAAAAAAACTTTTCTGTAAGTGGGAGGGACAAAATTACAGCTGGGTATCTATTTCTCTGAACTTCACTGTGCAGAGCTACAGTGGATCATCCTGCAGAAAGCTAATCAAGGTGGAAGACAAAAATTGGTTTCATTAACAGTCTCTGTCACTGAAGAGTCAAATAATTTTTCACTCTTCAGTTGCATTCAGTTACAAAGAATTACTAGAAGTAGTTTTTCTGTGACAGCTTTAATAGTGTTTTTTCTTTTTTAGCACTTTGCTTATTGTGCACTCCTATTGCACCCATTGGTGGGTGAAGATTAACACCTGCCACTGTTTTTACAGAAAACGATGAATGGTGCCATTACTGGCACAGCTTTATGTGAACAAAATTAAGCTTGTGCATTTTAACTTTTGTAGTTACAGTAATTACAATTACTTTCAAATTATAGTTTGCACAGACCCTGCACCAAAGCTGAAAAACTGTGAACAACCATCTACCCACGTTCTTGGAGAGGGCTGTAGGCAAAATGCAAACTGAGGGTTTGCTCCATTCCTCCCTTGAGTCAAGAGAAAGCTGTAAGGCACCTGATTTGTTTTGCCCTCAGCTAGCCATTTTCATAACACTCCTCTCTAAGGCATGTACAAGGAGCTCACATTTCAATTTATAGCTATATTTGATTCAAATATGAAATGAGTAGTTCCAAAGCTTGAGTCAAATCACAAGTGCTTATCTGGATTTTTGAAACCTGACCCAAGTGACTGAACTAATGGGCATAGTTGTACTTTGGAGTTAACTACACGCATCAGTTGCACCAGCCTTTATAGTTCATCTACTAGCCATTATAGTTCATCTCACCTGGTGTTGACTGTTAAATGTCTGAGCGATCTTAGCTGCTCATTATGGTTTCCTTGGCAGTTGTTGGGGATCACTCCACCAAAGACAAACAAGCGGTATTAATGAGAACAGTTGCCCTCCAGAAGTGTCTATTTGTTTCTTTTGACTATAGAGGGAGCCAAGACAACTGGCTTGGACCAGAAGCCCAGCTTTTATTTAGACATCTAGCTGACCTTCCTTCAGCTGCCAAACTGCCAACACCAGGTAGTCAGATACTGCCTTTCATCCGGTTAAGCAGCTGTCACACAGTTGCATTTTCTTCTAGGTAAAAGAAGACATTGAAACAGGGATGTTTCTGAATGCAAATCTTCTGATTCATAGCCCGTACTTTCTGAAAGGTGATAATTGAAAATGTAGTTGTTAAGAGATCTAATAATCTTTTAGGTTGTTAAACCTATGGCTAATAAAAACATTGATGTCCTATTTATTTGTTTGTTTGTTTCTTTTGGCTTTTGGCAATGTTGTATATTTCTACTGTTCTCTGGCAACCTTTGGATTTGTACTGCATGAGCTCTCTGATTTAAAACATAATCATGACTAATAAAACAATTTTAACAGTGACTTTCCTGAAATATGCAATGCAATATCCTACAAATGTATCCTTTTTTTCTTCAAATATTAAACAATAGTGTGTCTTCATGCAGCCATATATCATATATATTATTTCTGTCTTATCTGTGATATTAATAACAATGTTGATTTAAGCAATCCAGTAACATGTTCATACCATTTTAAGGAATTGAAGGTAAGTGAATATAGTCCCCAAACACATTCATATTTTTCTTAGCAATTAATATTTCCTTAGCTTTCTTTATGATATTTCTATGTTAGTTTGTTTGTTTTTTCTATTTTTTTCTAATTTAAACAGACCACTCTAAAATTTGGTATACTTTCATATATACAAGAAGAGAAGGTTAGAGAAGGTTTAAGGTTTTCTATTATGCAGCAAAGTTGTGTTATGTTTTGGTGCTGTCTGTCAAAAAAAAAAAAAAAAAAAAAAAGAGAGAGAGACATGATCACAAACACTGTTGAGATGTAATCAAATGATCAGAAAAGATTCCCTGATCGAGTTTAGTCTTTTCAGTGCTGAGTGGTGTTATTTTACAGCCCAGTGCATTTATTCTATTATGTCCCAGTAAAGATCAAGATACCCAGGCTCCTCTTTGTTTCCTTTTCCATTGTCTTTTTTTTTTTTTTCCTTTGTTTAAACATTAGTTATTTAGAAATTCTACTTATTCTCCTAAACTCATTCACTCTTCCTTCAAATGGTGAGTATACTTATGTCACTGCACCAATTCACTGCACCAGCAGAGCAGTTTGAAGTTTACCAGTGACATTTTGACAGCTGAAGCCTGCATTTTCAATTTACTGGGCTCTGTATCTCTCCTATTTACAGTTGCTTCACAAGAGAATGATATTTTATAAACACCTAGTAATTTTGTTAAAATAAGGAGCTGGACTTTTAACAAGAGAGCACTTTTTTAAGCTTTGGCATTCAGATATAAAACAGATGTTTATTGTACTTTTTATGTGTCCAGGAGATCTTGTCAAAAGTGTCTGGCATGTACAGTTGTTTTTATGTTATATGGAAATGTATATTATTCTTTGTTTTCATGTATTAACTCACGTATATTATTTCATAAATGAATTTTGTTTTCTTATTATGGAATAATACTTTTTGTAATTGCCTACAGCTCTGCATTTAAATGTGCTCTACAAAGGTGTTTGGATTAAAGATGTCTGGCTGCAGCTTTATTAAACAAACTATTAATTAATTTCAAGTATTATCTAGCATGCCAAAGACTTTCCCTTTGTAGACACTATGGATTTATCTATGGAATCTCTTCTACAGTTACTTGGGCTTTCTCACCTCTAGTATGCCAAACCCATTTCAGTTGTTTCCCCATACAGAACACAGGGTGTAATAATGCAACTGCAGCCAGGAACTGAAGTCTTGATATGCAGCTTTGCATTGCCAAATCACATTAGCTGTCTGGATGGGACTATTGTCCTCCCATTGTGGAATGCAGATCTCACTTTTAAAGTTGCATCAAAGAAAAAACAAAATAAGATCAGCTTGTTAATGGTATTATATCTTGAGACATCAGTCCTTTCTAGGTATTAATCTTAAAAGAGAACCTTCTTTGTTAAGAAAGTAATGCTCCAGGAGTAGCAGCCATTCCGACTAAAATATTCATACTATTTTGTGCAGAGTCCACCAGTTCCTGAGCTCTTGGGTAAGTTCCTACCCCTGAATAAGGAAAGACAAAACCAGGAAGGCTTAGTTCTTAAAACCTTTCAGACAATGGAGTTTAGGGCCAGGCTAACAATGTTGTGTGCCAGTCTCAGTCAGATTCTGCCATTGTCTGTGCTAATTTAAATCTAGGGCAAGACTGTTGACTTCAATAATATTGACTTCATTAATTACAAGGAAAGAAAAATCTGAATTTTGACCTATTTTTCTTTATGACACTATTTCCATTCTCTTTCATCTTATTTCTTTTGTCTTAGTCTAGGCCCTCTCCTTTTCCATCACCCAGCTAGTCACCTCTGCAGTTTTTCCTCCCTTTTTGGGTTTTTCTTTTCCTGTGATCTCTTCCTCATTCTTCTACTGAAAATACATAATTTTAGCAAATAATGGTAAAAAGGTATTTTTCCTGGACTAAGAACGAATTTACACAAGAGGGACTTAATACTTCTCTCTGTGTAGTCAGATAAAAAAAAACAACAACAACAAAAAAAAAAACCACTAATTATGAAGTGGTTAATTGAGCAAAAGAGACAATTATAACTAAGCCTAAATTTAGAATTACAACTTTAAAGTCAAAGCCTGCTGAAGACCATGAGAGTATTTTCACCAGCTTCAGAAGCATCTGAAGCACACCCAATCTTACCTTACTATTTAGCACAAATTTAGGTTAGGACTGTATTAACAACCTAGGGAAACTGCCTTGAAGTTTGAACTGGCCTTTATTTTCAAAGGGCATGCTTGACAAATTTAGCCAGACTCTCGGGCTTTTAATTAAAACACTGGAGATTTTCAATGTGACAACTATTTTAATACTTCTTATTTTTCTTCTTGGGTGGATCACGTAAAGTAACCAAAAAAAAGAAAATCTTTGCTTGGTGGTTTTTTCTTTCATTCAGATGCTCATCCAAACTCCATTTACTGAGAGGAAAAAATAATACTTCGACCTTCTTGATATGTTATACAGAAAAAAAGTTATTGGGGATTTCTTCATGTTTGTGTGTTATTGCACCAAGAACATGTCAGCTATCTTTAACCAAACTAAATCAACCAAAAAAACAAAACAAAACAAACAAACAAAAAACAGTACCAGTCATATTTCTTTCTGTGATGATCTTGTGTATCAGAAATATTCAGAAATATGTTCAGGACAGTACCTTTAACTGAATGCAAGATCAGTCTGTAATTACAGTATTTAAAACTTATTTATTGAAAAATTGGTCACTCTGATCCTCTATAGAGATTTCAGGCCTAAACATGTTCCACTTGTGACTCATTTGTTGTGTCATGGTTTCCTGCTTGCACACCTATTTCATTTTTTAAATTTATTTTACTTTTTCTTCTCCAGAGCAGAAGCCATTTTTTCAATGTTTCAAATGGAATGGACATCATGAAAAAACATAGTCTTGAAAGCAATGTCATGTGGTGCTACTGCCAAAACACAACATGTGTCGGAGGACCCAGAAGTTACCAAATGACATGAATCACACTGGCCATGCTTTCTCTAGCATAAACAGATCTCCCGTCCGAAGCTATGTCTGTGTGCACTATGTATGTGTACATGCTATTCTTTAAAAAATCTGTGGTATGGTGGGCCTCCTAGGGAGCCATGGGGAGTTTTGGCCTCCAGCTCCTTCTGCCTTTAGCAGTCAGCATGGGATGGTGGCACACATCGTTGAACTTTGTTGTAAAATGTGTATATGAATCTTGTATATAGAAATTTATGTAAATATTGTAAAATTTCCATGCAATAAAAAGTACTGGTGTATATACAATATTATTTTTTTTTTTATAAACTTTTTTTTTTTTTTTTTTTTTTTTTTTATCTTTTTCTATCATAGGTCTGATTTTTCAATCGTTTTCACTGTTTAGATTTCCTTTATCCCATGTGCAGATTCACTATTTTCCTGAACCCGGAAGCCAAAAGTAAAATTGAGAATAAATTGTTTTCTCATCTGAGTTTATAGCATCTGGTAATATGTAGGTTTCTTCTCCAGATAAACTGTACAGAAAATTGGCACTACGCCAAAATCCCTAGAGCATCTGTTAAATACTTAACAAAAGACTTGTTTTCACAAAGGAATATCACCCCTAATTGTCAAATCCATTCCAAACAAAACTAGGAGAAGATGAGTGGGTAATATTTTCAAACAGAAGTCAGGCCTTTAAAAACTTCATTGTGGGCAGTTAGAGCTAATGCTGCATTTTTGTCTTACAGTCACCATTTCATGGATTTCATTATTTTCCTGGGTTTTTTTTTTTCAATACTTTAAACGTAATTTTTGGCGTGGGGAAGATGTATGTGACAGGACAGTGTCTGGAAAGAGAACTGCTCAGCTGATTTCCTCATGGTGTAAGCTGGTATGTGGAAGTGCAGGCCACCCTGTCAGCTCGGGCTGGGTAGTGGGAGCTGGGCTGTTGTGGCCTACCTGCGGGGAAGGCCTAGGCCTGGGAGCCCAGGTTACTTGGGTGCTTATGGAGTAACATCTGTTGAGAAATAACTGTGTTTCTCCTCCATTTCTGAGTGTTCTACAAGGATAACATCTAGTGGACTCTGTCTTGGCTCTTTTTTTACTTTGTTTTGTAATCCCTTTGAGGGCTGTTCTCCACCCTCTTTTCTTTCTCCAGTACTGTCATGCTTAGAGGTATTGTTGTCTTCCTCCAAGGTCTTTACACTTTTAGCTGGAATTAATGACATTTGAGTCAGACAGCAAAAAGAAAACTGGATCTTTCCAGTCTGGGGACCAACTTTGTTGGCTTTGTAGAAGGACCAGCCCTGGAAATGGCTGAAGTAAAGGGAAGTTGAACACTCATCTCTACCCATATATATTAAAGGCTTTATTTTCAAAGAGGTCTCTGTTTTTGGAGAAAAGGAAAGCCACAGGATACACTTACGAGGAAAATAATTTCTAAAGCCATGCCAGATATTCAGCTCCTTTCTCTGGACCAGCACTGAGAAGCAATCCTTAAGCTGCCTGCAGAAGACATCTGGTGATCCTGTGGTACAGGGGAGTCATCTTGTTGCTTAGCCACTTTAGGACATCCGCTCTTTTTAGTTTTTGGAGAGTGATGGGACACAGACAGAATTTGCTGTATTTTGAAATAGATCTTTCAGCAGAATAGTCCCTGAGGAGTTTTATCCCTGCTGGTGTAATTTCAAGTTTGTTCTCTCTTTGCTGTTTCCACATCAACCAGAAAAGACCCGGTACATCTCCAGAACAGAAACCAGAGAGGTATTTTAAAGCAGCTTTTGCCATATCTGTGGGCTCTTCTCAAAAAGTAGGTTTCCAGACGGGAGAGATCTGTTCTGAACATTGAATATAAGTTTTTCCTGGAAATATCTTAGCCACTAATAAAGACAAGAAGTGCGCAGCTTTGTAGAGTCAGCATAAATCAGGAGTTAGGGATCATATTAAATTGTTGAGAGTACAAGGTGATCAGTACAGCTCTGAACTTCCCTGAACATATCCTTGATGTGACACCCTAAGTGCCTACTGCAGTGGTGACGTTTCTGTATGCCAGGAATGCTGAGGCTCCAACAGTCAGCACTACCTATAATTTCATCCTCCCCTTGTACCACCTCCCACTCCACTATACTTGGATTCAAAACGTGAAAGAAAAAATGGTAGAGTAAATCATTTAGACATCTATCCCTATGGTAAGAGCACCTCTAAGAGGTGAATCTGCTCAAAACCTATGGGTCCATCATGGATTAGTAACCTTCTCCCACTCTCTGCTGCCGATTTTTATTTTTTTTTTTTGGTAAAAAGATGGCCCAACCTGCATCAAGTAAATAAGATTAAAAAAAAAAAAAAAAAAAAAAAGAGATAAAGTAATATGATATGAACTCAAAGAGGATGGTATATAAATTTCCAGCTTCTCCCATGCTACTCTCTGTAGCTGAATGCATCATTACGTATCTTGTTGTGTCAGATTTCCAACACTTTATTCCATTTTTATAAAACAAGTTTCCTAAATGCTTAAAATGTTTTTTGATTACCTGTATTGATCCTCTGAAAAGTCTGACATTTTTGATTTCTAGATAAACACACATGGAATATACACTGTAATTTCTGTATGGAGAAGATGGACCATGGACCTGTGGAATTAATTTTATCATCCTTCTTAGCAGAAAGCTGAGCTGGTATGTACTAAATTATTTTTATTCTTCTTTAAATATGCACTTCTTTCATATTTCTAGGTAGAAAGCTGCAGGAAAGCTAAAGTTATATTTATAGTCTAGAATGCCAACAACAAAGACCTAGGAAAATGTTTAGGAAGATTGTGTTTAATGTATAAACTATCATGAATGGTACAAAAATTTTTAATCCTGTCCTGAACAGATACAAATTATGTGTTTGGTGTTTGACTTTTTTGTTTGTTTGTTTTTAAGTCATTATGCAAATGAGTGAATTATTCCAATTAGGTATCAAGATGTCCTTGGCTCTCTATGTTTGGATTAGTGAAAGTAAGACATTAAAACTGTAAGGAGTATCAGTGTTTATGTAAATATGAATTCTTCTTCAAGCATCTTGAGCAGTGAGAGCTAAACTGACTTGTGAAATAAGCAGGTGTAAACTCTATTGACTTCAAAAAAGATTTGCATGGTTTATGCTGCCACTGATTTCAGTGCAGTCAGTTAATTCAACAGATCTTCTGAAATCATCTTTGAGATTTAAGCCTCTTTTGCAGGTTTTCTAGAGACAAATATGTTTCCAGAAACATAAACTTCAGAATTTTAATCACTTTTTAAAACTACTGACACCAGTGATATGCATAATTCACAAGTTTCACATTGCAGGCATGTTAAGGCAAATGAACTATTGCAAATGTGGCAACTTACTGTGTATGTATAAATCCAGAAATAAATATTATTCACAGTTCACTGCTCAGTGCAAAATGACTTTTTTTTTTTCTCTTGAAATACAGAGGCAGCCTTTTATGACTTCCATGGTCACCAATAAGTATGAGGGTGAATAGGTGGATTTCAGTATTTTGGTCATGGTCAAGAATGACTATACATTTTACTTTCCACATGTATTACATACTAAAATGCATACATATAAATTAACAGCAATTAGAATTTTAATTAGAAAAGTATCTTGTAATTAATATTCTCCTGCGCTTTCATTCTTCAGAATCTGAAAGTCCTTTTCTGAATTTATTCAGAAATATAGTAGAAGTTTTTAAAGTAGTTCATTTGCAAATCTCCACCACAAAAGAGAAGTAGCAACCTCTAAGATACCCAAACACCCTTGGGTAAAATGGCAATGCCAACGCCAAGGAATTTTTCTTTAGGGTGCCCTTAACTTTATTAAAAATCTCTTTGTGTCTTCATGAAGTGAGCTAAGATGCTGATTGTTATTCTTTGTCTGCTCCTCAGTTGTTCATTCCCATTTATCTTCCACATAGCATTAGCCAATACATGAAGCAAAGCACCCTTCTAGTACTCTCCATATGCTTGACACATCATGAAAAGCCACCCGTGCTTCTGAGAGATGCTCCTGGCTTCTGTAGCAGTTCAGGGCAGGGAATGGAACAAAAGGGTTTGAATCAGGCAAATTAAGAATGATCTTTAAGATAAGCATGTATTATTCAGTAACCTTATTTAAATTCCAGGAAGTCTGAAGTCCATACCTCTTCCTTTGTATTGCCCAAAGCCTGCTCTTTGTCTGCTGTTAAATTTTCAATGTATGACTGGAGGTGACTGACTTTTCTATTCATTACCAGGCATAACTATTTTCTCACTCTTCAGCAATGCCTTCAGATGTTTGTCTCAGTTAAGCTTTGTGACTTTTGGCATGAATTCTACCAGATCTGAGGAGGAGGAGCAGGATGTTGCACATTTTCTCTAAGACAACTCAGTTCACTCTTCTATTTTTACCCCACTGTATTGTCCCTGTCTAAAGTGATTGGAAAACTTTACCTCTTGCACCTGACTTTCCATAGCCTCAGTGATACCTTAATAAGCTAATTACTTCTGATCTTTTTTTTATTTTCATCTTTTTACATGTACTATCTCCCAGTTTCACAAAGGAAAAAGAAGGGGAATAAAAACAAACTGCCTTCAACCTTTCAACTGGGACTGAAGATGGGTAAGCTTTGAATTTCATATAGCAGTGTCATGGGAAGGGTGCAGATTTCATATCATTCTGCAGTTACTTGCTTTAGTGGAGCTCACTTTCTACAAGGCTCAGTGAGTGGAGTAGGGGAACAGTTGTTTACCCTTTGTTCTTTACATTCATAACAGAAAAAGATGCAATTTAGAGCTCTGTCAAACATAGGAGATCCATCTCATGCAAGGTCTTGAAGTATGGAATTGTTCCAATTTGGGACAAAGCTCCAAAATTTCCAAATGTACACTGAAGGAAATTGTTAGAGGAAAAAGAAAAAAAATCACCCTGGGTTATCGAAATCATTTTAATTTGTCAACAGTGATGTATTGTATTTTGGCTTTGATTACTTTATATTTTTGATATGATGTATGTAACCTGATACAAAATTAAATACCTCCTTCAAAAAATATTTTTTTAAAACCCAACCTTTAGGTCCAACAATGCTGAAAAGGACCATCCGCTAGGGATACCACTTTGAAAGTAGGTACCAAATTTTTCACAGATGCATTCAGAGATTGTCGAGAAGCCAAATTTCAGCCATTTATTAATTTGTAATTGCTTGTTTAGATTTGTTTACAACCATTTATTCAACCGTGTTGAATAAGTCATCATAGTAATGCCAAGATGCAAGGGAGTCCACATAACATACATTGAACTGTCTCCTCTAAGTTGCACAGGTCACAACCCTTTTTAGCTGGAAGATGAACTGTCCTGGCAGACAACATTAACAAATGTCCCTTTTAATTTAAACAAAGATGGACTGCATTTTGGGTTTCCATAACCTTGAAAGATACTTCTGCAAATTACCCTTGATCTGGAACTAACAGGACCAATGTCAGCAGGTGTGCCCAGACCATACAAATGGATTTAATGTATCCTAGAATAGCCATTGGACATAATGAAATACTTTCTGGCTGCATTATCTTATTATTATTATTATTATTATTATTTCCTATACCTGGCCATATATGAAAGCAACCTGGGAGTGTAACTGGGAATAGATTTTTTGAAATGATTGAAGCCAACGTTGAGAAAAGGACTGTCCTGCCAGGTCTCCTTTCATCAGCTGCCAAGGTGTTGATCCTGTGGGGCTTGTTTTTGTTTAGTAATCGAGTGGTGGTCTTTTTAGTAATTCTTTAATCATCAGGGCATAACATGTTCACGTGGCCATGATGCATACATAACTCTATCACACTTATTTCCTACTGGCTATAAAAGGCCTGACCGCAGCAGAACCTAGGAGGGCACATTCACTCCTTGTTTCATGCTGCACTCACAGCTTGATCACTGCAGTTTAGTCACTGGTATAGAATTATGCATGAATCACCGTATTTCTCAGAATAAATTTTTGGTAGAGAGTAGACGTTTAAAACACACAACATTAGTTTAGAGAGGTGATCAATTTCTGCCATTCGTTTATGTCCTTATGAAGTATTGATGCAGTGAAACCCTGGTCACAAAGAGCTATCATTAACTAGTGCACATTTATTTGCTGAAGGAGTCTAATAATCAATCATAAAATTTCTCCACTTGTTTCATGGCATTGTATTTCATCACTTGGTAGGGTATGAAACATTATCATTCTTTACATAAGTTTGAATAAACTTATTTAAGTTTAGAAAGAATAGTTTATTTAAATATTTAAGTTTAGAAAGAATATTTATTTGAAGAGATTTCAATATAAATAAAGATTTTCTACATATATTTCTTTAAAGAGATTTATTTTTATTCTATTTGCTTTCCTATGAAAACTCCAGAAGTGTAAATGGCATGAAAATGGAATTATCCATCAAAAAGAAGGGGTGATCTTTCCAAGTCAGGTATGTGAGTTTGGGTGGAGTACAGCAAATGGCTTGATGCGTTTGGGGGATTTCACTCCCTGTCCTTCTTCTCCCACTACTGTAGATCATTTATCCTTTCAGAAAGCAAAGGAAGGCTGGTATAAATTAGGAATGGTAATGTAAAAGCTTATACCCACTGCATAAAAGTCTTTCAAATTAATATAAGCATTAAATTCCCAAAGTTTTTTCCATATACTGCAAATATTAAACATGACATGCCTGCTAAGGTTGGTATAAAGTTTTGTCAACATTTTTGGCATACAAGTTCTCAGCCTGGGGTCAATATTTTCTTGACCAAATTGTGATGTTTCAGTTGCCTTTTTACACTCAAATATTGCAACTCAAATATTAAAAAAAAAAAAAAAAAAAAAAAAAAAAAAAAAAATTGGCAGGCTATTAACCCATAATGTGGTCTAATGCCTTTGGGTATGTTTTTTTTAATGTAAATCACTGAGATATTTAAGGTTTGAGGTTTAAGAACTGTGCACACACTTTAACAACTTCTTTTAAAAATATTTAGTATGCATATTTACTACATATGTATCTTATAAGGTCTAGAGATTAAACTGGAGATTACTTGCTAAAATATGCAAACTGCTGTCCATGAATAAACATCCTCATGAACTGCTATTGAAAGTTTCTTATTTAAAAAATGTTTAAAAGTACAATAAAAGTGAAGGGAAGTAAGATGGGGGAAGGAAAAAGCAATGTTTAAGTAACTGTAATGGTTTAACTTGGCCACAGAAAATAAAGACGTTCATTTTATTCCCCTGGGATCTCATCCAAAGCCCACAGAGGTCAAAAGAAGGCTTTCCACCTATTTCCATGTGCACTGAATCCAGTCTCTGCTCTGTTGCTCCATTACTGGGGTATGCTGATGTGCTACAACAGCCGCCCACATAACACAGTAGCCCACCCATATGCCATATGCATTACATAGGTTTTGAGGTAAGTTACTGGTGGCAAAGGAACTCTCCTCTTGAGCTTCATTCCTGTCTCTGTAAATTTGAATCAGATTTCCACTTTTGCCTTGACATATCAGTGCTTACAAGTTATTCATTCACACAGTCCTCTCTTAGTAAAATATGAGAGGAAAATTGTTGAACCCTGCAAGGGTACAAATGTTCCACCAGGCACATGCACATAACAGCGCTATATACTACACAGCATCCATTGGCCTGAGAGCTATCCTAGGTATAACTTTATTTTGAAGTTGATCGTAACATCAGCCTGAGAACACATTTTGCAATTTTTTTTTATTTTATTTTTTTTTAAGTTAGGAATGACAGGATTTGTGTAATCAATGAACTCTGGCACAATAGAATACAACGCTCTTAAGAATGCAATTCCTGAAGTTTGTAGACAATCTGTTCCTTATGGTGATTTCTGGGAGCTTGTAAACTCTCATTAAGATGCTGGCAACATCCACCAAACATCTCAGACATACTGTCTTTCTGAACCTGAACTTTATAAATGGTGGTTAAACATGTTGTCTGCTTTATTTTCCTGTCTATCTTCATCATAAGCCAGCACCTGTTTCCAATAAATTATACACAGAGCTGTATCACCACACCTTGGCAGCAGCTGCCACCCTGAAAAGCAGAATGCCCTTGAGGACAATACACCTGTGAACACATACAGTGTTTATTTAGCTGAAAGCCAAAACTTTAAGTTACATAAAGCAATTATCTAAAGCCTAATATATGCCCGTTATTAACACAAAATAACCTTCTTCTTAAAAACCAATAAAAATCTATTTAAAGGATTTTTTTCCAAATCCCAGGGAAATATATACTAGCGCTGTGGATCTGCCATTAGCCTAGGACTTAAAAGTCTGATGGTGGGAAGACATGGGGGAGGCTGTGTGTGCAGAGTAACAAAGTAAAAGGGCACAGATTTGGAATTCATTATACACTGAGATGAGAGAAAGAGCCAAGCAGTTTTCAGAGAGGCTGTCAAACAACAGACTTTTTTTCATTTTAGTTCTGCATTATAAAGTAGCATTTTGTTGCTGAAGCATAGAACTGTTGTGTTTAAGATGGTGTTTGATCTTTCCATCACTATGAGACAGTAGGAAAAAATGGTCCTGGGAAAAAGGTTTTCTTCTTACTAGAGTGAACCTTTCATATCCAGTTCACTACCAACACTGCCCTTTTATGTAACAGTGAGCCTATTTTAGCAGCACTAAGTAAAGTTACTTGTTTGCAGCAGATCACAGGATAATGCAAATAAATAAATAAATAAATAAATAAATCCTTATTATTAAAATAGAACAGAAATCTGAGATAAGTTCTCAAGTTTTGGTAAAATAAGAAGTAGCACAAGGAACACTGTAGTTCCAGTAATTTGCAAAATACATTTTCAGTTCAATATGTATACTTGTACAATTATTTGGCACATGAACCTTATAAATCACTTAAAGGGAAAGACATTTTCTACTTTGTGTTTCCAAAATTAACACTAACTATGGAAAATTTGTATATGTATGTATGTGTATGTATATATTCCTGTATAAACATTCATGAAATGCTTACCTGTTTTAACTCATAATTCACAATACTTTAATTCCCTACCTGGTGCTTCCTGATGCTATTTGAGTTATCATCTTAACTGCTTTTAGGTGAAAATGTGCTTTAACACTTCTGTTTGGCCTGACCTGAAAGCTGTGGAAGGACCTGCTAATGACTATTACAGCTTTCTTAGGTGTCGCTTTTTTAAACACTTAAAATGTTGAATGCAAATACATGTGGAGTGATAATGCCAGAATGTAGATATTCTCCTATTGATAATTTTGTGCAATTAGATCCAATGGTTTATATTAGGTTTTGTGAAGTGCAAAATAAATTCTAAGAGAATAACATTAACATAACTTCATGTTACATGCTTTGTCTTTCAAATGTGATTCCAAATGTGGCTAATTAAAGTAATTCATTTTGTTTCATTTTTTATTATCAGATGATTTAAACTTTAACAGCTGTATTTTTTCTTTTCCAGCTGATTATCTCTAACTGCTCTATTTTGATCCCTGAATGAGAATGGTACGTTTCAGAGACCCAAGCTAAAACATATGGAGTAAGTCAATGATTCCATTTCTAAACCTCGAAATGACTGTTCTGATTACTCATGCAAACCTATATTTTTGCCAGGTTTCCTTAAGAGTTTAGTAAAAGTAAAATTAATAAGAGCATATTTTCTTCTCATAATGCACATGCCAATATGATAGAATGATTGTCGCCGTATACAGATACAAACCTGCTTCTTTGGTTTCAATTTTCTTGGCTGTGTTTGATTATAATTGAATATAAATGCTAGAAGCACCCAGCAAAGATTCCAGCTAAAAGGAAATTCAGTGACAGCCATGAAAAAAAAGAAAACTATTTATTTTCCCCTGGAGTGTTTAGCTTTTATTAAATGTCAACAAATCTAAAAACATGCTTTGTTAATCTATGGTGTGTATGGGAAATAAGTCACAAGCACAAGTTACTGAAGATAATGTTTGCTTTGTTTTAGATAAACAGGATTCAGAGAACTGAAATCTCTCACAAGCATTTAAAACCTACCACTTGTTTTCCTTTAACATTTGTCAGATCTCCCACTGGTGATCAAAGAATGCCAAGCTGCGGTATAGCATGGAGTCTGAAAGCAGACCTACATTTGTGATTTTTTGCTACCCTCTGTGATAAGTTTATCCATCAGTTTCTTTCCTGTTGACTTTCATGTGTGCTATCCAGGATGTTATATTTTCTCAAACAGAAAATGGAATTACAAGCAGAAGATGCCGCTGCCTTGAAAGTGCTGCTGTGCTGCCCGTTGGAGACTTGCCTTGGGCATGAGGACCACAGCCACAAAAACAGCTTGATGCTGGGAGCCCCACTTTGCTGTGGCATAAGCTGGGTTCCTCCTGACCTCACGTCTATCTTTGTGTGGGTTTTGCTGAGGCTGAGATGTTAAAGTGGAAGTAAATGTTGTACATAATAGAAACATGCCAGTCATAAAGGAGAGCACACAGTGTCCATGCTTCATCTGTATTGTATAATATACTGATATATATATAATATATCAGTATTTTGTAGGGTTAAGGGGGGTGATGAGATTGTAGGGCTATGCGGGTCAGTTTAAACTGGGACCCAAGGTATCCCAGGTTTGATTAAGTTTGGTGAAGAGGACTGATAGGGCTTTATACACCTGGGCTGGCTTAGAAAGTGATCAACAAAACAAACTATTACTAGGATTTGGCATTGCAGCCTATATGTCCAAGATGGAAGTGCTAAGACAACCAAAGGAGGAGGGTAGAACTGTGGACCACTGCTCCCCTGTCAACAACAACCTTGTTGCAGCGTGGTGTCTTCTATACATTAGCAGTCATCACTGGTTTCTCATGCAATAATGTTTTGGCCAGGTAAATGTAAGGTTTGTGTTTGGTCTCCAGTCAGATGGTACCCAAAAATAAGTATCACATGACACCTGTCTCTTATTAAAAAGCCGAGCTGAAGAAAGCACAGATGAAAAGTAGTTTGGGCACCATAAACAAACCACCACCAGAAAAGCCAGGTATGTATCAGATCATCTTTTTAGAGAACATTTTTTCTCAGGCATAATGAGGTGGGAAGAGAGCCATTGGTAGAAGATTTTCCCTTACTTCAATGTCTCCTTTATTATTTTCATTAAATTTCCTTTCACTCCTGCTAATACACAGAACAATAAAATAAAGCAACTTGAAAGTTCACAGTATTCAAGATTCATCTTGCATCCACATAATTTGTGTAGCCCATTTTAAACTGATGTTTGCTTGTTTAAGAATGCACACCTGCACATTACCACTTGTGGTAAATAAGTTTATTAGCCAAGGAATGTCTGAATACTTTCTGGAAATCCCATATAAATGCAGTTATGTTTTCTGTTAACATCCCCCTTTGGCTGAAAAATAAAAAATAAAATAAAAATAAATAAGTCTATCCCACTGCCATACTCCAGAAGGTAGGAAAAAAAGCAGTGATTGATGTACAAACATGCAGGAAAGATGCAGGTGAAGAGATTCACAGAGATTAAAAACATCATAGTCCTGATGATTCAGTGTGTCTTTCCATGTAGAATTTAAGCATTCTGTTTCATATTATATTTATGTCTGATCAAATGCTCCAGTCAGAGACTAAGACTTTATTAGTGCCTCATTTGCATTTGTTTTTACTTTGAATTAAAACCTAATGGTGGTGACAGAAGAAATTCTTATGCTTAGCATCCAATTAATAAATGAGAGCCACTCAACTTTACTAATCATCCATTTGCAGAAAATTTCCTTATACGAAGACGTTGTTCCACTTAGGACATTTTATTTTATTTTATTTTATTTTATTTATTTATTTTTTTTTTTAAGAGCAGAAGGGTGGAAAGAAAGTGAGGGGAGGCCAAGGAGCAAAGGGAGAAAGAAGGAGCAAAGTGGGAAGCTTTGATCATTTCACCAAGGGGCTGAGGCAGTTCAAAATGAAAGAATCTCTCACCACCTTTAAAAAAAAAATCGAAAAGAAAAGAAAAAAGAAGTGGTGGTGGGGAACAGAGTGTGACAGGAGGCAGAACATGAAGCAGGAGCCAAAGCCTCACAGTAAGGGCTGTTGTCAGGGTCCAAAGGAGAATCTCTTTGCAAGGCAGCAAGGAAACAGAAGAGAACTAGCACCTTAGTTTCCTTAATAGACTCCCTAAAACCAACAACATGCCAAGAGAAGTGAAGAAATTACAGGAAGAAAAATGCATTCAGGTGACTTTTCATTTTGCCTTGTTCATTACATCTCCTGTGCTATCTAGGTTATAAAATAATTGTGCCACAATGAGACTGAACAGCCTGGAGCTATAGAGAAGCCTGTGTCAAAGCTGCTGGGCAATCTGCAAGAGAAGTACCAGCCCCAAAGACTTCAGCAGCAGGTCTGAGAATTTCAATTTCTGCAATGGCCATGGCCTGTGTGTATGCTGGGATTTGGAGAAGCTGGAGCCCACTTGGGTCAGGTGAACTTGAGACAGAAGGCGTCTATCAGCAGCTGGTTCACAATTGATGTGGGTCCTACTAAAGCTGTGTCTGTTTTAAAATAAGTAGAAAGATAATTAATATAGCATATGGTTGTAATTTTGTCATAGCCAGTTTGGCACTTTTCTGCAGCCCAATGAAATGAGTAGGACTTTCTGCTGACCAATGTGCTATTGCACTTGAGGCAGGATAGTCCTCGAATCTCCTACCCTTATACAACCTAATTTTCTCTGTTTAAACCTTTTAAGCTACAATGCCTACAACACCTGTCTGTAAGCATCCCTTTGGAATCCAGCAGAGGTGGATATATAAAAAGGCAAATCTGTGCCTGGATTGTTGACAGGGATCCTAATGGAGTACAAATGTACAGCCCAAGCACTTTAGTATGCAGTCATTGTTCCTGGCAGTATGTATTTAAACACAAACAATCTGTGATTTGCCAAAGAAAATTAAAATAAGAGACATGAGTCCTTCTTAATTTGCAGAAAGACTTTTTTTTTTTCAAAATAATAATTGCTATATATGCTTTGTTTAGTATGATTTTATTTTTGTTTTAATAGGCATAGCGTGATGGAAACCTCTACTATCATAATTTATTCTTAAAGAACTGCAGTTTATAAGTAAATATAAACAGTATATGAATTCGATGCCTGAGTAACTGTTATCTTTTTTTTTCTCACTAGCAGCACTCACTATTCAGATATTTGAATGACAGAAACAGAACCACACCTACCCAGTGTAATTTATTTTGGTGATTTTCAACAAGATGTCCTCTGTGATTCTGTGTGATTCTGTAAAAAAAAATTCCTTGAAAAATCCACATCAATCCTTCATCTCTCCTCTCCTCTGAGGAATGTGTATTTATATTATCCTTGAGCCAAGAATGGATCATCATTCACATATGCAAAAGAAACATTAAATTGCTTTTAGAGTTTGCCCATTCTTACTCTATTGTATTACTTCACTTGTGTGGCATTATACATTAAACCAGTTACTGTGCTGAGTATAATAGGACTACCTGGAACTTTACATAGCAGGTAGTGCTATTAGACTGGGTGAGCATTGCTGTAGTTTTGTTTTGTTTGTTTGTTTTCAGGAATCTGCTATTTTTTAAAAAAAATAAATTGTACAGGAGGGCAAGCTATAGCAAGATACTGGTCTTCTGAATCCTTCTGGAAATACTCCTTACAAATGCAACAGTCCTTTTCTTTGTCTCATTCTCTGTCCATGCTCAAACAGAATGGTATTTCACATTCATTTAGTTGTACATGTTTGTTATTTCAACTAAAATTCTCAAAGCATCTCAAAGGCTTGTATATATGAGGCATTTGAAGAAAGCAGACACAGGCACACCAGATCAAAGGTACAGAATACAGTCTGATTAAACTAATTTTTTTAAAATGCATCTGAATAAATTCTCTTTGATTCAGAGAACATGAAAACCAAGCTACCTTTGAACAAAAGGTTCCAATGAAATCCAATATGTTTTATAATTTAAGAAATTCAGGGTTTTTTATGTTTCTTTGCTTTTGCCTTTTTATACGTCAATTAGACTGAGACAGAGCTTTGTATGAAATATATATGGGGTCAAAGCCTAAAGTAGAGCTATCAGTAATGTCTGTAGAACATTTGAGTTTTCTTTGAATTTCATGCTACTTTAGAACAAACATGTTTGCAAAAGTTTCAGCAAGCAGCAACATTTTCAGTTGTTTACTAAAAATAAACAGAGACCAAACTTTTGAAAAGTACACTATATTTATATCAATTCCTGTTAATAAATTTGGTGAGTTCTTTTCAGTATTTATCCTGTTGAGTTATCACATAACTGGTCTCACTCAATGCCACCCTGCCAGATTCACAAGTAGTAATGCTTCCATGATATCCAGGCCATGTGAAACACTACAGGAAAGTTTAGGGTCATGTATACATATTGTGACTCATGGAACTGGTTAGATACAACTTGTGGCTGCATCCTGGTTTAGGTAGAATTATAGTATCTACTCATTGTGTAATACAACTGAAAATTTTTGTTAGTTCCATCCCTACCTCTTCAGTAGTTTGGATGATCTGGTAACCAACCAACATGCTGCTATAGTTTCTTAACCTATTTTAATTGAGAAAAATGAACATATCTCTGAAGATCTAAAGGTTTGGGATTTTTCTCATTTACATTGACAATTTCTAAAGCTAATGGCATACATCTGAAAGTAACCAGCCCTTGCAAGCTTTCTTGATAAGCTCTGCCAACAGCAGCATACTCTTGGTCACAGTTTCAATAGCCTGCAGGTGGGACAATCTCCAGTAATATCGTTTCTAGTCAGGATTTAGAATAAATCTGGAAAGTAAATGCTGTCCTCCTAGTTTATCATTTTTCCATTTTCCTATGAATAATTGTCTGCAAACTGGTTTTCTCTCCATCAGCATAAGTTTTCCGACTAGCTGGTTTTGTTTTCTTCATTTCTCTCTCATTCCCTCTTTCTCTCTCTCTCTCTTTTTTTTTTTAATACCATTCAGTTTTCATCTTTCTCAATTCCACAACCTCTAGACCTTCATCTTCAAACCATCCTTCAGAAGCTCCTGAATTCTCTTATGCCAAACAGATGAGCCTTCTTTATGGAATTTGTACGTTCCTGAATCTAACTCTTGCCAGTGAAAGCCCTTTCTGTAGAAATTGTGCTTCTCTAAAATGAGAAGTTTGGTGCCTCTTGGAAGTACTACAAAGTCACCAGCTCCATATATTTTCTGTCTTTCTACGGATGCACAAATCTTGTTTTGAAAGCTGTTTGGCAAGAGCCAAGACTACAAAAAACTTTCCCAGTAGCAAGTAAACTTTACCAATGATGATCATAAAGACATCGTAACTTTAACCGGTGTGAAAGCTATAAGCCTTCAGCAATGGCAAACACAAAAAATGCAGTAATAGTATTGGTGTGAATGGGTATCGGTGGCTGCTAATGTACTGCCTGGCATAAAGGCAGAAATAATAAAATGCCTGTTTAATAGTGTATTTTACCTATTTGATAGATATGTAATGACAGCCATCTTTACCAGCAGTTGCCTGATTCTTGCCCGTTTGCAGGCCATTGATGCAAACATAGGCTCTGGTACTGTGATTATAATAAACAAAGTCCTAAAGACTCATCAAGCTATTGCGTGTGAAGGGACTGAAGAAGCTATCATGTGTTGTCTGTGCTGTAATTGTTTCCAGTGGTCAGGAAAAAAAAAAAAAAAAAAAAAAAAAAAAAAAAAAAAAGAGCCATAAGGTTTTAAAGACTAGGTTTCATGTCTTCTGCATAGTCTAATACATGATATGGCCCTTTCCTGGAACTCTGTATGCAGTGAAAGAGAATGATGAAGCAGAAGAATGGGCACTATGCCATTGCATCAGATGAAAGGGATGTTGGTGGATATTTGCCATGGGAATACTTGACTGTTATGCACTCGATCTACTGTCTGTTAGCTCATAGAAATGGAACTAGTAAACATGGGAAACCTCAAATAAATTCCCATTGTATATATAATATAATCCAAAGCAGAATCTTTTTGGGAACAATTGCTAATGATACTGGAAGTCATCCTTGTTCAGTGGAAGAAGAGACAATTTTCTACAATCCGTTTCAGGACAGATATTTACGCTGAAAACTTTTACCCAATAGTTATGAGATGGGAGGTCTGTCATTAGTGAAATCTCCATTTTGGCATCAGCCTACCATGATACTACAAAGAATAGTTTTTTGAAAAGGCTGCTTCTGCCACCCTTGCAATGACTTGAGGAACCTTTAGAATTACCTAGGTAATAAAGTGCTGTTTCAGAAGAATGAGCTCATCTTTGTACCCTATCCACCATAGTCATGGTTTCTGTTATGAACCAGATGAGATGAACATTTACCTTAGAACTTTTCTATAATTTATGAAACAAATGTGTAATAAAGACAAAAAGTCATTTTCGCATACAAACAATTTCACTGACATATAAAATAATCCAATGGCTTTGTCAGTGTGTGTTTGGAGATGAAACTAATTTTAAACTCTTCCTTAGCCCCAAACTGCTAAGATTTGAAATCAGTCATTTGCAGATACCTCACACTGAATAAGTCATTCAATCTATCTGGCTTCCCTACAGGGGTTTTAGTCATTATTTAATAGAAACCGTTAAGCCATTGGAATCAGAATACACAACTAACATATTAACAAGCCCAGAAGAGTAGAACTGAAGTCAATAAATCATCTAAAGAATTTCTTTTTTAATTACCACACCCCAAAGAATGAACCAGCACAGACTAATAAATGACATATCAAATATACCTGCTTTGTAAGGTACATATACATACTGAAACACTATGGCATTAGAGCTGGGGACATGAAATACAACAAAATGTTTTGATATCTTCTGATAGAAAGCAAATTTGCTAGTCTCAGTTTAATGACAGTTAATACTTTCTTTTTCTGCCTTGCCAACTAAGTCTTCTACTCCAACCCATGAAAGTGTGTTTCTGTATCCATTGTCTCAGTCATAATGTCTATTCAAATTTTGTCTCAAAACATCTTTCTTGCCACCTTCTCTTATTTTCATGAGACATAACCAGAGAATAATGCAGCTCAGCTGCCACAGAATGCATTCCACTAAAAGAATGCACCCAAATTTGACCCATGGAACAAGATATACCCCACAGTATATAAAAACCTTAATATTAAGTTGGCAGAAGGGTATCTGGTAAGCTTTAAACTAAACATCTTTTCAGTCAAGTCTAGCTACTCTGTTACTCCATAACCTTTCCATGGTCCATTATATATGTGGTACATATATATATGGTATATATGGTACATACGGTATATATAAATGGTATAAAAGAAAAAAAAAAAAATCAGCATCTGTTGGAAAGACGAGTCTTTTCACAATAACACCAAGCTGCAGGTGAAACTTGGTTTTCCTATTTAAGCCATGCCTAGTTTTCATTCCCATCTTTGTCTATGTTCTTCTCCCTCTCCCCCTCTATTTCTGTCTATATTTCTGAATTGAATTAAATATTAAATTAAATAAAAAATCATTAGAAAAGAAAGAGGGAAAAGACATATACAGGCATGTCTTCTCAGCTGTTTTTTTTTTTTTTTTTTTTTTTTTTTTTTTAAACCCTCACAGCTCTAGTAAAAATACTATATAGCTAGGCATTGCAAACCAACATTAGTTTTGCTGTAAAAACAGCACATGCACATTCTTAGACATGAGTCCTCTGTGCAAGATCTTTTCACACATGCAACAACAGCTGACATTTCATCACTTTCACGCAGGGATAAATAAAAGAATCATGGAAGAAAAATCCACTGCTGCTCTTGTCTATTTGTCTAGTTACAGATGCTGCTTCTTCAGCATCAGGACTGTGCATGTTGATATTAATTGTGAAAGTCAGTTTCTTATATACTGTCTACTGCAAGTGGCTGATACTGCAGTTTAAATTATTTCAGTGTGCCCTGAAGTTGTCACAAACTCCGTACAATATAAGGAAAAAAAGCAAACACTAAAAAACTAATTCCCTGGACCAGTGTCCTGCTGAACCCAACACAAGTATGATCCTGTTTAAATCAGAGGCTGAAAGCACCTCTGGAGGTCATCTAGTCCAACTCCACTCTCTGCCCATGCAGGGTCTCCTAGAACCAGTTGCTGAGGACTATGGGCAGGTGGCTTTTGAATATCTCCAAGGACAGAGGCTCTAGAGACTTCTGGGCAACCAGTTTCTTTGCTCTGTGACCCTCACAGTAAAGTTTTTCCTTATATTCAGATGGAACCTCCTGTGTTTCAGTTTATGTCTACTATCTCTTGTCCCATCACTGGGCACCACTGGAAAGAGCCATGCTCCACCTTCTTCAGACATTTATATATACTGTTAAGATCTCCCCTGAACCTTCTCTTCTCTGAGCTAAACAGTTCCCAGCTCACCCAGCCTTTCCTCATTTGAAATGCTGCAGTCCCTTAATCATCTTTGTGGCCCTTCATTGGACTCCCTCCAGTATGTTCATTATTTACTAGTAAGCGAGGGTTTAAAGCAAAGTAGAAGCTAGGTTAAACATGCTTGAATTAGGCAGCAATATGGTTAGTGAAACAGAAAATGTGAAAACACTAGAAAAAAATCTGAGCAAATGAATAAAAAACAAGTAGGAGTGAGCAAGAGCTGTTTACAGGTAATGTGTATGTGTGGAAGCGTATATCTGTGTCTGTCTGTGTGCATGCCTAAAGATACTGGCCTGCTACTGCTAAGGCGCTGTAACCTGATGCAAACTGTTTCATATATTAAAAAGCTACATTAGTAAAAAGATCTTTTCAGAAATAGACAGACATGGTATCTATGCCAAAAGATGACATTATGAAGGGATTAACTGTTTAAGTGGTCAAATTAAACCAGACAGAAACAGTCAGCTTCCCCTGGCCTGTTGCTCCTCTGCATGAGGCAGCGTATCTCGAGCTGCCACTACCTCAATGCTACTAAGGTGAGGAGACAGTAATGTTAGGAATTGGGACTTTTTCAAGTCTCTCACTGTCTGACCTTATGCCTTGCAGTTTTATTTGTGCTAGGGCAGGATATCCCAATTTCCCTGTGCCTAAACCTGTGCCACAGCAGAGAACTTTTTCGGTGTAGCTATTTCTAGTGAACTGTCCTAGCACTTGGTGTAGACATGTCTATTCTGGCAAAACTGCACATTTTCTGCATAATATGTGTGAAATAAGCTACTCTGGTGAATGCACAGTGCTGTCATAACTATGTCCACAGCAGGGACTTCTGCTGACACAACAAGGGATACTCTTTGACTGATATTATACTTCGTGGTGGTAGCATGACCTAAGGCCAGGACTGAGACCTATACCCTGCATATTACTCTTCTTATTAGCAGTCTTATCTAGAGTAGGGCACTGGCTTGATACTTGCTTCAAGGGATTAGGAACAGCAACATGTATATGGGAGAAAATCCCAGCGCATGCAGAGGTGCTCCGCCTAGACCAAGGGCTATTCCAACACAACTGCAGTGTTTCTGGTACTTAGCTTTACTGCTTCAGAACAAGCTCAGCTATCTTTGGACTAAGACTAATAGGTTTCTCAAATAAAAGAGTACTAGCTGGTGTGAGAGAGTGTCAGTTGTCTTGTCAGTTGTCTGGGAAGGAAGGAAAGAAGGAAGGATCACCTCATATCACCAAAACATTTCTGATGCACTGGTATGATCCTGGTGTCCCGTAATACAAAAACAGTAGAACCAGAAAAGATACAGAGGAGGGTACAAAATACACGTTAGCCCTGCAGAGCAGCAGACACAGGAGGGTGGACTAGACAGGGCACAATCCCCTCACTATCAGAGATATCAGAGACAGAATTCAGCTCTTAGTGGACCTCTGGTCAGCCTCCACCTGTTGGGGTTTTTAACATGTTAATGCTTCACGGAGTTAAATCACCATGGGCTTGTAAGTAAACCTACTGAACAGGCCAAGTAGGGAGAAGAAAAGCAAGAAGCAGCATCAAGAGTCTCTGAAAGAGCCAGTCAACACAGCTGGAAAAAATGTTCTGGATAAATAACTGCAGCAAGAAGGAGTGGTGAGGTGCAGTTACATTAAACTAGAGCAGTTCTGAGCAGCTGTCAAAAATGTGCTTACACAAACAGTATCTTCAGTACCACTTGCAAAGCTACTAGTGTCAGTGAAGATGACTTTATCTAAAATAATTATGCATTTTTCTACTTTTATGTGTCCTCTGGATTTACAAAAATAGCAGCAGCTTCAGTCTTCTCATGCGTCTGTCTGGAAGTCGGCTAGACATGCAGAACGGGATTCACAACCGCAGCCCCCGGAGCTATATGCCCAGGCCAGTGAGTTACAGCGAATGCAGCAGCTGCAGGGCATAAAGTGATCCAGGAGCTGCCCACGGTGTCAGATGACCAAAGTCCTACTATTGCAAATTGGATGAAAAAATGCTGAGAGCAGTACATTGTATTAGTTGTGCTACATTTCGCATTTATGGTGTCATGTCTGACTATCACTGCAGCTTTGATCAGAGAGGGACCTGGCAAAGAACCTAACTACTCTGCATCTTTCTTTCCATGAGCAGCCTCGGTGTGCTCAATTTCTCCCTGTGCAGGTTGCCTGTTTGCCACGTTATCCTTATATATACAGACATATGTACATGCCGATTAATAAGTTAATTTAGCACAAGAATTCAATGGTGAGACAGAAGACCCCAAGAGAAAAGTTCTTTCCTGTTGAGATAAAGCAGCAACTCTGTTAGCTTAAGCCAGCACAGATATTTTTAAGTTACACAGAATTGCTTAGACTGAGATTTTCTGAACATCTATGCATTTGAAAAAGACTAAACTATTTGAAAGGAGCTATTAGCATGCATGCTTTAACTTCACTTCTTTTTCATGTTTGGCTCTCAGAGAAAAAATACCAGATTTTGATATGAACATCTGTTTCATGTTTTTCTAAATGTGAGCTCAGTATGAAAATTAACCCCTGAATTTTCGGTTTGAGTAGCCTTCTATCTGCTCAGTATACATTCAGGAGCCTTGTCTTCCTAGTATTGCTATGGACCCAGCTCAGTCTATGGCTGCTTTTTACTCTGGAAATAACTGGTCAACTCTGGGTGTGTTCAAATGCTAAATGAAGACAGTATTCACATAATCACCATTAGCAGTTGTCACTTCTTTTTGCTGAGGCATGCCAACAGCAGTAACTCAGCTTTCACTCTCATGCAACCTCACTAAAGTTATATCCCAAGAAAATGTAGGGAAATAACACTCATATTTGCTCTTTTTAGAAATGTGTTTTAGTTACTAACAGGCCAGCAGATGTTTAGCAATGCTGAAACTGCACTACGGAGCACAGGTCTGAGCTTGATTTAGAGGGGAGTTTCTTCTCCCTCAACAGAGGACAAAGGCTTTAAACACTAACATATTTCTACCTACCAGAACAAAAGTGATTTGGTTCCTTGTCACTTCAGGGTACTTTAGCTGGAGGTAGTGACAACTGGCAAATGTCCCCAAATGCAGGAGTTCTTTTCAGCATGGGTGAGCACCCAAAACACCAGAGGGTTCTTCTGAGTTACCAAAACTCCCAAGCAAAGAGGTATCCCAAGCTCAGGAATCACACAAATCATCTTGCTTTTTGACAGTTTGGCAAGGCCTGTCGCAGTTAAAGAGCTATCTGAGGAAGGAGAATGGATCTAAACAAAAACATGCCTTTTATGCATTCTGAAGTTTTCAGTGCTTGCCCTTGACCTGGGGGAGTTTCACTTCAACTACAAGTAACCTCTTGCCAGTTTGGTTATCTGTGAGCATAACGAGGTTCTGCATCAGCTTATGGAAATGGTGGGTATTCTAGTTTATATATGTGTGAAGAAACAACTGTTTCTTTTACCACAGTGAGAAAGGTTTGCACATATTTGCACTGAGAATTTAACAACTCCAGTAGTAAAATCTTTCAGAGCTAACAAGATGCTTTCAATTTCTCCTTCAAATGTATAGATGATGTGTTGTTTTTTGTTTGTTTGTTTTTAATAGCTGCCTGTGTTTGTATTTACATACTAGCATTGTATTTCTGAGGCCATCAGTGACATCCAGTGGCCAACTAGATTAAGCCTAGACTTGTTTATAGACATCTGCCATCTGCCTACTGCTTTCCTTAGTTAAAATAAATAAATAAAATAACATAAAAATGATAAGTATGCAATTGTCTTGTTCAGCTTAATCCTCTCCCAATTGTGACAAGAATCTCCCTGGAGAAAAGACTGATGGATTGAGCCCTTGTGCTATTCTTTCCCTTTGAACTGGCAAAACCCAGATGTTTTATGGAAGGCACAAGGATGTGGTTTGGACTCTTCCTTCTGTGCCAGTATCACTGAGGTGAGTCAAAACTGAAGCTGCAATCTCTTAGTTTTTGAATTGGTGCAAAAACATAACTATATTTTTTTAATTATTATTATTATTTTTTTTAATTCTGATGCAAGCAGACATGACTCTCAGTATGTGTGCACCCTGTTTTCCCTGTTTCATTGTTGAGAACTCATTTTTTACTGATTTATTTTAAATGTGCTTCTCTAAAAGGAGTTAGTAGGAAAAGCAAAGGAAATAAATACAATTTTTCCACCCAAATCATACAAGTAGATAAAAATGAAATGAAGTGAAGAAATCTGGAATAGGTAAAACTCAGTACTACAAAAATTTTAGTTAGACTGTAGCTTACAGAGGTGTGAAAACAAAATGAGGTGTGAAAACAAAGTTAGGTGTGGTAACAAATTTCCAAAGTTGAATTTTAAGGTTGCATGCAATGAGTTACTGTGTTCTTAATTCTGTTAAAATCCTTCATAGGGTACAATGAGGCATTCTGGAGAAGGCGGTTGACAATGGCCACAACCCCTTCACTGGAGCTGTATCGGCCATCTCAGTACAGCCCTTGCTGCAGGAGGTGAAACATGTCCTGTCGCCCCAGCACCACCTCCTGCTGTCTGTCCCTGAGGCCTCTGAAGCACTGGGCTCAGCTGACTCTTGTTGTACACAGGTACATAGGCTGTATATGGTAAAGGTGATGGGGTGATATTTGCCCTCATATGGTTAGGCCTTACAAAGTAAATATATATATGTATATATTTGCTTGTAAAAGAAATCTTTAAATAGAAAGGATTTGAAAAGAATAGACATTAGGGACCAAAACATTTTGTGTATAATTCCCAGGGCATAGCAACTTCAGTCTTTGATTTAGTGCTACAAAGTGCGGGTGATAGAACCGATAGTTGCTATCATTGTAATCTAACAGCAGTAGTAGTCCCTGCACTACTACCACTACTGTTTTGTGGTGCCTCTCATCTTCTACTAGAGAGTACGTTTTCCTGTGACCCGTGCCAATGAAGCATTACGTCTGCACTTTGCAAGAAATTGAAGAGCTAAAGGCAGTGCATTGGAAAAGGCAACTCGTGCCAGCTATTACTATTGTCATATTTGTGATTTATTTTTCCCCCATTATCCTTTCTCCATAGCTGGCACAAACTAAAGAAGCACTGCTGCTTATGAAAAATAGTTGTGGTCATCAGAAATAATAAGAAAAAAATAATAAATTCCAGAATTCCAGTTTAGATTAAAGTGTTTTACCAGCAGGACACATAGTGTAAGTATGGAGTAGCAGTGAACAAGGACTAAATGTCTGTTGTTCATTTACCCACCAGATAATGAATTAGCAGTACTTCACGGATTATAGCATGTAAAGATGGAATCTGTGCTCATGTATACTACTGATGAGGGGCAGAGCATCAATGAAACTGAGACTTATTCCACATATACACTGATACAGCCACAGAAGAAACTGCCCCTTTGATTACAGTATTTTATATACCTTTATATACATAACGGTCAAAACAGGCAAAAACCAAACTCCGGTCTTCATAAGCTTACTTGAAGGACCTAAGCTTATTTGAAGGACTCTAAGTAGACTTTAAACTAAAAGGTAATGGATGTCTACTAAGCTTTCTTGTTCTTGACAAGTACAGACAGACTTACAGGGCAGACAGCTGCAGAAAATAAGCCATCTCTTCACTGCAGGCAGAAATTTTTAATTATCTCTTGGTACAGGCACAGGTCCACTTTTGCCCCAACAAATTCTTCAGTAGCCAGCAGCCACTTAAACACCAGCCTTGTGCACTTGGCCACAAGAGAGCAATGGTGTGGGACATACAAGTACTTATAGAGAATTATACACACACACACATATATACAACTGTGTATGTGCATTTCCCTTCAAGTACTTTTCCAGAAACAGCACGTTAGGGAGTCTGAGGAAGGTGTCATTATGAATATCAGCGCTCAGATTCAGACCATAAATTTTCTACATGGTCTACATTTTCTTCAGTGTAAGACCAGCCATTCCCTCTGCTTTCACAGTAAAGAGAAAAGGCAAATCTTGCAGAACTTCTACAAATGAAATTAAAAAAAAAAAAAAAAAAAAAAAAAAAAAAAAAAAAGTAGTTGTGGATCATTTCTGTAGTTCTGTAGTAATTCTGCCTGAAAGCGAGTAATGCATTTAGAAACTAGCAATTATATGTGCAAGGCATTGTTACTGGCAAGCAGCACTGCAATGAAAGGCCATGCAGTTGGTATTGTGGTTACTGACATTTTGCTCTGTTCTGCTCCATGGTTTCCTTTCTGTGTACCGTGTAAAGATATTTTGATGATGTTTCTCTAATATACAAATATAATTTTTCTATGAGGCAGAAAATTAAAATCCAAGGTAGACACCCAAAGGCACTTATTTATGCAGTTATTTATGTAGTCATGTAGGAGACTAGGCATAGCTAAGCCAATAGTGCCATTTGGGCAGAATAGTTGAGCTCAAGATCTTCAGCTCATCAGCTGCACATTCAACTCATTGACTGGAGCTCTTGCCATGTTTGCTTTGCACTCTGCTGTTAACAAAGAATTTAAAAATCCCACCCATGCCTTTGAAAATATACCACCGTGTGCAGGCAGTGTGTGGTAATGCTTATGGAGCTGGTCAGCAAGATCTGCCCCTCGTGCTTGATCTGCCAGCATCCTACTTGAAAGCATCCTGAAGGTCTGAATCCAGGCAGGGGAAGGTTAGAACCATAGACATTGCTGGTTAAATGAGAGACCTTCAGCTTCAGGCCATTGCAAGAGACTATGGGTGTCATTGCTGGGATATGCGGTTTACAGCAATGAGAAGCACTTGTGCAGCTGGATCAGAAAGCATGCAAAACCACCCACTGACGTCGGCCCGACACTTGGCAGAAATGTCTAAAAAAAGAAGAAATACTGAAAAAAGTACATCTGTTTCTTGGTGTCTGTGTCTAGGGGAAGTTCAGTCTCAGCTGAGAGACTGGCAACATCCAAGCAGTCACTGTGAAGGAAGTTTCTAAGTGGATGCTATGGAAAAAAGACATTCATATTCTCCTTTAGGCTTCCAGACGCAAAAGATGGGCAATAGCTTCTCCTAGGAGTGGGGGAAGACACAGCTGTCAGTGCACTTCTGCCTTTCAGGGCTCCTTCACTCATTTTGGGGCATTTGCTAACTTTTGCAGGAAAATGGAGCATATTAGCCTTGTGGAAATATATTACTTTTTAAAGCCCCCCATTGTGCTTCTAATGATGGGGTTCAGGTCTGCTGAACTCTTTCTTGATGTTGCAGGACCTATTTCATTAACATTTACTGGCTTCACAGACAGCTGATCACAGCACTGGCAGCACTGTGTTTCTGTTTAAGGTCTCAGCTTTGGTCTAGGTTAAAGCAATTATGGAATTAATTATTGGCTGTACAGCTGTTCTTCCCCGCACCCTGCCAAAAGTCAGCTTAGCATACATTCTTCCCTGCACAAAATGCTAGTGACACAAAGCAAATCTAGTGTGCTTAGTGCAGTATAGAAATAGCAATTCCCATCATATAGCCAAACCAGTGGATTACAAACAAATGCTTGCCAGGAGCACTGCCATGCATCTGGCATGCCTATCTGCGCAGCCTTTGGGCAGGTGTTGTGAACACGCCTCTGGGATCTGTAACACTCCCTTTGAAAAGAATATATAAAAGCCAGAGATACTAAAATGTTTGACCTTTAAAAGCATTTTCCCCCTGCTTAGACTTCCAAATCGTCCACCAGTTATACTGGCCTTGTTTTGTCAGATGTAGCAGAATTTTTTTTCAAGTACATTTTTTGTGGTAGTTGTCCCTGACATGGTTCTGTGCATTTCAGCATACCCACATATATTTATGTTTGATGCATTTCCTTTAGCAACATGAGCACCTTTTTTCTGCAAGAACTACAGGTAAAATCACCAATATTCAGCTCATCCAGACAAACCATTGGACAAACCAATGTCATCTACCTGGACTTCTGACACAGTCCCATATGACATCCTTATCTCAACATTGGTGAGATATGGATTTGAAGGGTGGCCTATTTGCTGGATAAGGAATTGGCTGGATGGCTGCAGCTAGAGAGCTGTGGTCAACAGCTCTAGGTCCAGGTGGAGGCTGGTGACTAGTTGTTTCCATCCTGGGCCTGGTGCTGATCTTTTTCAATTGATCTTTATCAATGACATAGACAGTGGGATTGAGTGTATGCTCAGCAAGTTTGCAGATTATACCATGCCAAGTGGTGGAGATGATGTAACAGAAGGAAGGGAGAAGCTATGCTTCAGGCTATATAGAAACTGCAGAGAGGGGCCAACATGCATTTTTTTTTTTTTTTTTTTTTTTTTTTTTTAATGTTAAGAATGCACAAAAGTGCTGAATGACTTTGGTGCTCTTAAAAGAAATTCAGGATCTGGGAGGAGGGACAAAAGGCAGCTGCATAGAAGAAACAAATGGGGCTCAATTTAAAGCTGCAGCTTAA
Source organism: Nettapus auritus (assembly GCA_011076525.1). Lineage (NCBI taxonomy): Eukaryota > Metazoa > Chordata > Aves > Anseriformes > Anatidae > Nettapus > Nettapus auritus. The sequence goes on along the minus strand of CM021776.1, from coordinate 962,719 downwards.
CCAAATGTCATCTACAAGTGCTGCACTTCAGCCCAGCTCTACCTGATGGCTCACCAAAAACATGCAATATGCAAAAGACATGCAATATGCAAAAGACTCATGCAATAGTCCCAGCCATATCTCAGCAGAAAAACATATATCATCCCAGTGTGCTGTGTGCTGTTATCACCACTTGTAAATGCAGATCTCGAGGCGTACAGGGATGAGGAGGCAGACTTTCACAGCTACAGCTAATTCTCCATTGCTGTGTTTGCAATTTGCGGTTCATTGGATTACATAACTCACCTGACTGGTGACCAGAAACAATACCACGTTGCTTTAGAAACTAACCTCCCTGAGACTACAGATATTTGAATAGTGAACCCTTGCAATGAATACTATTCAAAAAGCAAAACAATATATTGAAGAAACTGGCAAGTGATTTTGAACAAATAGACTAACTTTAAAAAATTGTGAACAATGAAAAGCAATTTGTTAATTGTAATTTAATGTAAGAGTCCTAACCACTGCAGAAACGAATCCCATCACACCCTGACTATCCCACTCATGATAGCTTAACTCAACAGCTAACAGAATTGTTGTTTGGTTGTTTTTTCTTTTGAAGATTACTTTCATCCAAAAGAATTATATTAGGTATAGGTATTTCTGAAACAAGAGGATATAGGGATTATTTTGGACCAAGATATTTGTTTTCTAATGAAATGTGTTTTAGTGTTATCCTCATTCTCCTTTGTAAGCAAAATCTGAATCAGCGTTGTAATATCTGTGAAATTGCGCTTCCATGTCTAGCTCTCACATCATTTCTAGCTTTCAGTGACTTTAAATTGCCCAGTGGCTTTCTGCCAATCTGAAAATCTCTGTAAATGTAAAGCAACTCTCTGGGGGTCATTTTAGAAGCACAAATGCTTTTGGTTCATTAATAGACATGGCAGAATTGAAAAAAAAAAAAAAAAAAAAATTATTTACACAACATGAATAGGCAAAACACTGCATATCATGCTGTTGGAGTTTTAATTTCCAAACTGCAGCCTATCAGAGCTTTTTCACCTCCTACAGTGAAGCCTTACTGTTGCAGAAGTAGCGGGAAATTAGATTTTTCTAAAATGGCATGAAAACTATCAGTACCTACAAGATCAAATTTCACCCCTCTGGTACATATAAATCTGTAATTACCTAGGTGGTTTCAGCTGAGTCATTTCCAGCTTGCCCAATGTATCCAACAGCGGAATTTTGCTTGGTGATATTCATCGACTCTGTTTTGTATCTGTGCTGGTCATTTTTGTCAGGCTGGCATGGCTTTCTCATTCGTTCAGGATCTGAGTCAGTTCCGAGCAATGAAGGGAGCAGCCATTAGAAACCTCTATAAATACCCATGTCCATACCTTGGCCAAACACCCAACTGAAGAATGCCCTGGAAGATTTGCTCCAGCCTGCAGCCGGTACTGGCTCCAGGAGAAATTGTTTCAACCAATCAACCATGAACACTGTTGGAGGGTATCTAAATGTACTTGGAATATTCTCAATCACAGAGAGAACTGGAAACACAAATGCAGATGTTCCTTCCTACAACAGTAAGTGATGCCTTAAGACTAGATTGTAAACTGTAACATATAAGTCCTAACATGGGCTTTGAAATTATGTTATCTGTCTGCACAACTGAGAAGCCTTTCCAGGGATGCATTTTCTGTATCATCTTTCTGATAATACCAATTAAGGATATGTTAGCAAATCATGATTGCTAAAGGTAGAATCATTACAATTTGTTAACTGCCACAAAGGAGAAGACTTAATCATGTTTCCACTTCCCCACTGAACTCTGTTATTATGAGGAAAAGACATATGAAGCACAACTGATGACTAACCCTAGGACCCTGTTAAGAGTTTCTAACTCTTTTACATTGGCATCTACTCAATGAAATGAAGATGCAAGTATCTCCAAGGGATATAGCAACCAATGGGTTATTAAATAAATTTGAAACAAAATAAATTCACTGGTCTGATGAATATGAAAAGTGCCTAGACCATGTATTGTCCAGCTCAAAGTGGGGGAACTTTGTTCAGCTGAATTTACTCTCCAATACATCACCACTTAGGAACTAAAGTGGGACTAACTAGAGAAGAAAGCAGTGGGAACATATTAAAGATGGTGCCCAAAGGCATGTAGTAGTTCTGCCACAGCAGCAGAAATTAAGCTTCTCCATGTATATTGAAAACCAAACTCCACCCAAAATCCACCAAGGAGAATGACTATCAAGGTGATGATCACTGAGGAGTGGAATCACCTCAGTGGTGATTCTTTTTGTTTTGCACTCCAAAATAACTGCAAAGGCACTAATTATAATAAAATAAATATCGTTTGTGCAGTTGTGCTTGCCACACCATACGAGCTTGCAGATGCATTTAAAAAGTCACATAATTATAACCTTCCAAGATTACTAGATTAGATTAGTAACAATACAGCTGCAACACAAAGTAGACAAGAATTTAATTACCATGCTAATTTTTTCTTGGTATGAGGAATAATGACTATACTCCTATAATTACTTTCTTTATACATTAAACCTTGCTAATACTGCCATTTATGTTAATAAAGTACCTAATTACTTAAAAAGATTAAAACGGTATTCAGTTGTGAAGTATCATGCTGAAGCAGTGAGTAAGTATTTTTCAGTTCTGAGATCCTAAAAATGCACAATCTTTCAACTTTTTCAGGGGAAATATAACCTGGAACTACTAAGCACTAGGCAAAATACAAATATGTTTGTCCAAAACATGTCCTCTCTTGAGGACAAATCTAAAAATTGATTTGTTTTGGTTGATGAAATAATTTCATGAAAAATCTTGGGATTTTTCTCCTTCCTAAAATTAGCATTTTTGCACTAATTATGAAATAAATCTTTCTAATGAAAGGAAGGAAGGCTCAAGTGGGACATTCTCCCAGAAAATGCTTAAATTGGGCCCAAACTCCTGAAATTTCTGACAGCTGTGAACAGTCAGAAAAACGAAAAGCAGAACTAGCCACCGACACTTGTGTGACTCACTTTTACACTGAAACCCTACAGCCACCACTTCCACCTTCAGTTTTGTGTCATCAAAGTTAAAAAATTGCAAGAGCGTCTGTGCCAGATCTGCAGCCAGGTAGATGTAGGACGCCTGCTATTACCATACAAAAATATAAAATTCATGCTATAACACTTCCTGGACCTCCAGTAGCAGCTAGTGGGTATATCCAGCAAGGTGACATCTCCTTGACAGAACAGTGGGGGTTTGGAGTTGCTCCTGTCCAGGGAAGTCCATTGCACCAGTGCCTGAGGACTGGAGGCTGGTGAAGAAGGTCTTGAAATCCTCTGATAGTGGTGGTGGAGCCAAATTTTTCTTCTTCTTTTGGGAGATCAATTTTCATGCCTCTTGTCCAGTTTATCATGACCTTAGATAGCAACAACCACCAGTTCTTCCATCTGGGAATATCCACTGTAGCTGATATTGGTTTGCTTATCAGAAAAGAACTGCACAATATGAGCCTTCAGGAAACAAACTCTGCCCTCAGATGTTCATGGACAAGTCCCGTTGACCCTGGGGCATAATTTCACCTTATAAATTGTTTTTATCAGCAGTGTAATGTTTCTCTATAAACAGTTCAGGATTGCTAGAGCAAATGTAAAGTGCTATTTCTGAACAGTAAAGCTGTTTTGCCCCCAGAGGTAGAATATGCTTCTATTTTTGGCAAGAAACTTGCTCTCTACCCTGGGATAGCTTGAGTTAGTAAAAGGAACAAAACCAACTTTGAACTGAATACTTAAAAAAGAAAGCCAGAAAGAAAGAAAACTCTCCTCCTGCTTGCGAACAGAAAACCGGTTCATTTGCGCATGCTATGTAAAACTTGCTACAGAGTCCTTTGTGTCATCATCATGAAAAGAGTCCTTTGCCCAGGCAGGCGATTAGGGTGGCCAGCGGGAATCCCTGCACCCGAAATTCAGATCAGAATGGGCAAGTTCATGGGAAGTTGGGATTTTAAAGGGATTGTTCTGACGGTGCCAAAAAAGCAACAGGAAAAAAAAACAATCCCACTAGCCCATCCAAATTTCTGTTTTCTCTCTCCGCAAAGGTATGCTGAGGGGCCAGAGTGCACGGAGCTGGATGTGCCCACCTCGGAGGGTGCTGTGTGGGAGTAACCCATAAATAAGGGATCAGGCACGGTGGCCACCCCAACCACTGCCACTCTCCCTTTGTACCGATAAACTCTTAGGGATCTGTACTGGCATTAAAACCCAGTGAGGTGGCAGAAACAACAGCTGAGAATTACAGTCTCCCACAGCACAATCAATGCATCAATCTTCCTTACACCAGAGTCTTATCTTGGCTCCCGGAGCCATGGCCATCTCCAGAAGGGACAAGGGTGCACAGGAGCAGCGCTGAGTGCAGCAGGGCTGGGACGCAGCAGGATGGGGGCAGCTGTCACTCCCCTCCTGTGCCAGCCATTGTGCAGCCCCTGTGCCACCAGGGGACCGCTGAATTAAACTTCTCATGAGAAAAGAGATTGCAGCCCTATAGAAAAGTGGGGATTTAGGGCCTTTCCACGGGATTAGTCCATTAGAAGCAAAAAGGAGAAAGGGGTGTTTGGTTGTTCGGCAAAAAAAAGTGATTTGGGGACTTAAAGGGGGTGGAAAAATTGCGTGTAGTGGGGAAAAATGGGCACTCTGATAGTCTGCCTAAGTCCTTGTCCTGCCCACATCTCCATCCTCTCTGAGAGACCTCCTCCTGCCTCTCCTAAGGGAAATGGTGTGTGTGTGTGATGTAGATTTGGTTTGGAGAGGATCTTTTTAGGGAGGGGAAAGGTGTTGCTGAGATTTCATTAAAAAATTGGAAAAAAAAAATCCCTGAATGATTTTTTTTTTTTTTAATCCTTTTCATTTCCTCCCATATCTGAATCTCTCAGTTATTTCTCCCATTAATAGTCTAAGTGCCCCCAACAGCTAATCTCCCCTTTGGGAGAAAAGCAAAAGACTGCGGATTGCAATACGCAACTCTCTCCACATCACCTTAGAAACAAAGGACATTTTTGTATTTATTTATTTTTAATAATGTATACATATACATCTGCTAAGTTACAGAGGAATTTTTTAAAATCATCAATGTTTTGGGAAGTGTTTCCAGTTTGATGACATATTTAAATAATTTCAGAAGAGCTAGATTTTTTTCCAAGGTTTGAGACTAGTATGCACTTACTCTGAGAACCCATTCCCTACCTGATGTCCAAAAGCTGGTGGAGAGCAGTGTGAGCACCTCTGTTTTAATGCAGTGTACAACCTTAAGTGCAGCTAGCGGTTTCTGAAGGCCCCAGAGTAAATAAGGGTAAAAGGCTTTTCAAATTTCAGATCATGCAGTCCTTATGTCAAAACTATTCAGTGCAAACCTTATGGCCCAACTTTCAAATAGATTCTGATCTTTGTTTAGAAACCATCTGGCCAAAGAAAAATAGCCAACTGTTTCATCTCTTTTCTTTCTTTTTTTTTTTTTTTTTTTTTTTTTTTTTTTTTAGCCCATCCCAAAAATACGTTTTGAGATCAGCATTCGACTTTTCAGACCTTTTGTCAAATGTGATAAAGGCCTAACGAATATCCAGTGCATATTCGTTACACATAACAAAGTCTGTGCAATGCCGTGCTTGTAGCACTAAAATCCCATGTTCCTTCCCCTTACAGATGGTGTAGCAATTATAATTAACTCTCTGAAAATAGCTCAGGGTGTGGAAAAGATGCACGTTGTTTGCACACAGACTAGCCCACCCTTTTACAGATTTTCAAATGTAACCAGTTTTTGGTTGTATGGTCACATTAAAATTCCCCTTTTGCAACACTTTATGCAAAAAACAAACACCTGGATTCAGAGTTTCCTAAAGCAGTCATCTGAAAATAGGTACTTTCTGCCAAAATGTCATGAAGATTTATGTGCTTACATTCATGGATTAAATTGAGGACAGGTGGGAGAACACTGAAGTATGAGAAGGAATGATAGCAAATTTATGTGTAAAAACAGGGGGCAGGGGAGGGTAGTTAATACACGATTTCTAGAAGTTTAGATAAAACATGCATAGATTTTGTGAAAGGGAAGGTACAGTGCCTGAGAAGCAATCCTTCAGCAGTGAAATAATTATCTGTCTGTAAGACTGTCTCGTGTCTAACTGCCGCGCTGAATAGCATTGGGGTACCACATAGTGCATCAGAGCAGGTGTTTATGGGGGGAACCACAGTGTACCAGCATGGCACAAGCAGGCACAGCAACACTGATACTTGTTTTCTTCCCTGGCCCTGTCCCAAGCACGCCCCTTCTCATCACAGACCAGGGGACAGCACTGATCACGAAACCCCTGTGCAGCACCTTATGTCAGGGATGGAGGGGACTCAAGCCAAACAAGAGGAATTTAAAGAAATGAGGACACAAAGGTGTATGCAAAAACTTAGTTTTATGTCTGCTTTGTGTTTCAAACACTTGCTTTTTTAACACCTACTTAATCTAAAAATGTGACCATCTAAAGACTGGCCATCTAAAGACTATACATGGATGCTGGAGTCTGACCAATGCCTTCTTACCTGGATTTGTGGGGTGGGATTTTCCATTAAAAGTCCTGCTATGTCCAGACCCTACAAAAGACATTGTCAAACTAAATGTTACACTGAAGCAAAGTGTAATAATGCTCAATAGTCAGCCAAGCCAGCTGTAGCTTTAGCCTCTGTAATATACCATCCAATATACTATCAGCATCCATAGCTGATACATTACAAATTAAGCTGTTCAGTGGGCACTCAATTCCATTTGGCTTAAAATTAACATTATTAGAGTCCACATACCAAAAGCTGGCTGTGTATACGCTCTGGTTTCTTTAAAACAGAGGTACAATGAAGGTCAACATATTCCCAGCTTTTACATCATATACACACAAAAAAAATTGCACTGAGGCAAATTGGAACTGAAGCACATTGACAACCTCTCCACCACATGCTCTGAGTAGGAAATGACTGTAGAGATATGCAGGCTAGTGTTTCTCAGGAGTTCTGTGTTTTAAGTAAATAAATACATAGTTAGGAACAGTCATGAAGGTTAAAGGACATCTGTAAAGAGAAAACAATGATTCATGGACTCTTTGTTAAGTTTATTTAGTAGAGGGATGAGAGAAAATCTTTGATTGGGTTGTAAGGTTCTAACAGTCTGACCAGATAAATGTTAGCTTCACAAGTCTCAATGCCAGAAGAAACCGTAATATGGCTAAGAGCTGACAAAAAAAGTCTTCTTTCCAAAAAAAAAAAAACATGTTATTCTGCACAAAAAATAGGGCATTATATCTCAGTATAACATTAATATATTATTCTTTTTCTAGCCTTCAGGACAGCACAGTATTATGGGTCTATATTAACCCTCCCATGCATACATTTATTTTTGAATTTTTTAAGTGGAAACCATCAACCTGTGCTTCATAATTTTAAATTTATTTTTATTCACTGTTGCTTATAATTGCTCTTCAGAAATTTGAACCTGAAATTGGCTTTCTCTCTAAAAGTATATTCCTATATCTGACAAGTAAAGATTTATCAACATAGGCCACTTGCAAGAATTCTAAACCACTGGAATTGCTGTTTTGTCCATACCTGAATTAAATGATATTCACAGGCACAATGACTTCAGGCATAAGCCTTAAAGCAATATTTTTGCAAGCAACAAGTTTAACATCAATTAACAGCAATGCATCAGGTGAGCATTTTGCAATTAATATAATGACACACATCGTGTAATGCTCCAACACAAAATTTTTGACCGGTCAGTTGCCCTTTCCCTGCAGAGTTGATTGCTGGCCATGCTCAGGCTCAGGAATACCTTAGTCCACAACCTCCTTAGACAGGAAGGCAATGCCGGGCTTTCTGGACATGTATGTTGTTGCTGAAGGTTGAAAGGAGGGTTATTTTTAAAACTACATCTGGGCAATTCCAGTACAAGCAAAACATCTAGGAGGTAATCCCTCAGATAACGCAGGGTTTCCTGCCTAAGTATCACTGATTTACCACAGCCTGAGATATTATAGCTCTGTTGTTTGCAAGCTCTTTGAAAAGTGGCAGATTCAAAGCATTCTGTCTCCCCAGCAGGATGCTGTATTTCTTAATCTATTTACATGTTGGGATCATTTTCACCTGCACAATCAAACTGAAACCAGTGGAAATAGGCAAATGTAAAGTGAGGTCATTCTTCCTTTTTTTTTTTTTTCTGAAAGATAAGAGGCTTTCACATAGCAATGCCCTCTGGGAAACAATTCATATTAGACCAAATTAGTCCCAGTGGTAATGTTGATTTTTAGCAACTGTACTACACCAGAGATACATGTTCTTTGTTGTTTGCATTAATAAGCCACATGATGTCACTTGGTCTACTTGCAGAAGTAACATTACTGTTATTTAATTACTTTGTTTTTGTAAGAAATACTACCAGATTCAGTTGCATATAACCAGTAAATGTGGCCAAATCAAAGTTGTGCACTCCAACCCAAATATTTTTTACTTTGTTTCTGCACATATAATTGCATGTAATTTATAGTTGTGTACAGAATTTTTATGATAAAACCTCATTAATCATAAATTCATCAATGCAGCAAAAATACATCCTACCAAACGTACTATAACATTACAAACATAAGACATGTTTCAGGATGGAAAGAGGCCAGGATCCCCATCTTCATCTATCCCCTAATGTTACATAAATGACTAAGTCATCATATCAGTGGTTTTCACATGGAAATATAAACACCACTGAAATTCCATACACTATAAATGGCTATGACTCTGGAGTGCTCAGAATTACCAAGAGCACCATAAGAGTAGTGTACACAGCAGCCATGCAAGGAGAAGAGCCAGCGGTGCTGGCAGCATAGTACAGTAGCTAAGGGGCTCGCATTGCTGCCCAGGCTCCCAGCACTCCCAACCTGTCCCCTTGAACACAGGTTCCTTCAGATCTCTTGGTTCCCTCCAGCTCCTAAAGTGGATTTTCTTACGCTTTTGTAAGGCTGGATACTCAGCTCTGAAGGCCCAGCATGTGTGCTTACAGGTCCTGGGAGAATAGGGTCTTAAACTTCATTGGGCTCCTCAAGCCCTCGTCTAGCACTAATTAAAAATAACATTTCTTGCAGGGTGCTTTGGACTCTGCTTCATTCTCTTCTGTAGTGCTGAAGAACTGAAATCAGCAGAGTTGTTCCTACTCTATAGCAGCATCCAGGTGAGAAGAAACGTTCTTTCTGTGCTTCTGCACTTAAACCAAAGCCCAGCTATATCCCAATCTAATTGCAGTCTTTGAATCATCTCAGGGTCTTTATAACTTCAGTGTCTCAAGAAGACAATTCACAGACAATTCACAACCACAAAGTGGTAGTGAACTGCAGTTCAGGCGAGACATGCCTCCGATTTCAAGGCAGAAATCCATTCTGTGTCAATGGCACTGTTGGCTCAATCATCTTATTTACATTCTGTTTTTTAATGGCTTGCAGTTAGAAATCAGACAAGCTGTTTCGTAGGTGGTCTAAATTATATCCTGTGTGTGAGCTGCATGCTGAGGAGAGTTTGCTGATCTAACAGATGATAAAAGACCAAGCAGTCACCCACTGTTCGTCCAAATCTTTACCCTGGCAAACTTTATGCTGATTTTTCACAGGAGTTTTGCCTGAGTAACGGCTGTAGGATATGGACCATTTTGACCACACCAATAATTAACAGTCCAGCATCAGGACCTTGTCCCACAGGTCCACTTTAGGTATTTAAAACTGATCCCTGTTATGGCAATAACCAAAAAATCTGAGCATGTTCTAGTCTTTTTAACTTCAAAGCTATCTGTGATTAAGATATTCTCATTTACCATTTAACAGAGAGGTAATAGGTGGTTTTGGATATATTTGGTTACCTAAAAATGCAGATGGATGTCTTGTGGGATTTCCAGGAGTGCCTGTCTCCCTAAAATCAACGAGAATTAAGTCCTAAATGTCTTTAATGAGTCATACCAAACTGACAGATGAAAACAATCATATTAGACAGCTATGACAAGCAGGAGATTTACTCTGCCACCCATATGCCAAACTATTACTCTGGTCCCTGCACTTGACTTCTGCTAATATTGTCATCCTCCTTTCACTTCATTTCATGTTGTTTAAAATAGGAAGCTCAAAGATCTGACCTGGTCTTTCAATCTGCATGTAACTTGGTCTTGAGCAAGATGGAATTACTGACCTGAAACGATTTAAAATAATAATAATAATAAAAAAATAAAAAGTGGTAAAATCTGGAAACTGTTGTGGCTACCACTTTCCATTTTTGTTTTTAATTTCATATTTGGAATAGAAATGCTCAGAAAAGGGCTTTCTCATTTTTAGGGGGGTGGGAGGAGAGGGGGTAAAAGTTAAACAACAATGCCATGACAAGCTCCTAAATGGTATCGACAAGGTGTGGGGCAGTCCTGGGGCCTGGACTCATCGCCATGATGGCAGCAGTGTGGGAGGTGTTTTGGAGCACACTTCCCCATGAGTCTGTGCTCTCAAAACATATTTTGGCTATCAGGAACAATGGGGATATTTACAGCCTGATCCAAAGTAAAATGAGACATCATGTGTACAGATAAGATTAAAATGATTAATTTCAGGCAATTGCAGGAGATACAGATATTCGTTATGTTACTTTTTCATAATTCCAAAATAACCCCTGAAAGAAGGCAAATTTCAGTTTCCTTCAGCACCTGCTAATAGGTTTGAGATGTACATTGTAACCCTTATTCCTCTTTCCTGTGTCTTGTTGGACTTTGGCCTTTGGTGGACAGATTTACATAGCTAATTTCTGAAAGTCCCCATAGCATCTCATCAGGTATAGGCACAATTTAAATAAGTTCTGCAGAGAAGGTCCTGGCTTGTTTCACCTCTTGGTCCCATCACCTTCCTATAGAACCAGTAAATAGCAGGGGATAGAATACCTGGGCTACCTCTTCATTCTCAATATAACACCACTGCACCTGTGAATAGCCACAGAAGGGTGCGAGGAAGCGTTCCAGCAAGCCAGTGCTCATTGTCAAGGGAGAGGAGGGAGCTGGTAGGTCCCAGGCACGAACCCCACCTGAGCAGGGCATGGGCAAGGGCAGCAGGCAGCAAACCCTGGGCAGGTTTCACCCTGGGAACTCTGCTGCAGTTCATGGACAGGCAGTGGAAGTGCAACTCCTGCATGGTCTTGCAGTGGCTATTCTTATTAGTAAATACTAACCAAGTATAATACTATATTAATACTAAATATTAACCAAGTATGATAATAACAAGTATAACAAGTATTATGCCTGGTTAATATTTTCATCCTTATAGGCAAAAAGTGACTTTTGTTGTTTTTGTTTTGTATGAAGAACACATGAAAGCTTACTGGTGATGTATTGATCCAGATGGTATTTTCAATTTGGATGGATTAACCCCCATTATTTTCCTGCCCAAGACCTTGGACAGGTTAACCAGGCACATCTCAGGCAAGACCCACACCATGTCAGTCCCAGTCACTCATGTGGGACCTCAGAGCATGAAGAGTGGCAGCTCTAACTGTAGAAGGAAGAGTTTGTTCTTCCAGAAGTATTATCTTCATCTTCACACCTCACGTCCTCAGCAGCAAAAGATGTATTTCTTCATGGTTGTGCTCTTCCCCCATCCTCCTGCCCTTCAGTACCACCTCCTCCCTGTGCCCCAGGCTGAACTGGTGAACTGGCAGGCAGGTTTTCTGGTGGGTGTTTTTTCTGCTGTGCCCTCTCAGTCAAGTTCATTTGTCTTGGTGTTTCTCACAGATGGTTACAGTAAGACAATAAGTGTTTTTCCACTTTAAAAAAAAAAAAAAAAAAGAAAAAAAGAAAAAAAAAAAGAAAAAAAAAAATCACTCTCAATTTTTGCTTAAGTGAAATTTAGATATCCTGAGAAGTGTATTGTTTCTCTCACCTGGATTTTTTCAAATGAAGTGAAATCTCTTGGGGATGGAAATGTTCCCTCTGCAAAGAATAAAAATCTTTTCCATAATGTCTTAGGTGGAAAAGTCTATTTAATATTAGTGAATGAACATAGTAATATTTTCAATACTATCCTTGATCATCACTTTAATCATCCCTATGCATAAAAAGTAGCAGGCTTTCTTATAGCAGGATTTCTTATTTTTCATATATATTGTTTATATATTGTTTTGCATATTTATTTTAAATATATAGCTTTTTTATTTTTTTTATTTATTTTTTTTTCATCACCTAGCTTACTAGATCTTGATGGAACAATTTCAGGAAGCCTACAGCTATGCTCCCTCCTGCTTGCACTGACTGCTTTGAGCAACAGGATATCTATTCCACACTAATATAAGAAAAATAAGAACAAATTTTCACTGCAAGACATTCCCTTTTTAATTCATTCAAATGCTCTGGGAGGAAGGATGAAAATGGCTTTTGAACTATAAAAGAATGCAATAGCTGGTTCTTTTCTTGGGTTTGTCATGTCCCATTTGCAGCAAGCTAGAAATGTCAGTGTTGTGTTGGCAATGCGCTCATCTTTACCAGTATCATATGAATGTCTGCTCATGTTAACTTACAAACTGTGGTTTGAACAGCTACAAAGGCATATTATGTAACAGTAAAAAAAATGCTAATGCATTTAGACTTTCATGTTCCCCATACTAGTAAAGGAATAATATGTTTTATCCTGTAGAGACTAATCCCATGTCAGTGCACACTAAACAAAAGAAGTCATCATCACAGGTGCTTTCACTACATCTGCATATTTTATGTTTTAGATATTCCTTCAGCTCCATTAAAATCCTTTGCAATACACATAGTTCATGGCCACAGTGCTTGTTGCAGTGCAGATGTAAAATACATTTTACATAGATCCTTACATTGCCTAATAGCATCACATTTTTTCATTTGTATTCAATTAGGCCCATTTTATTATAGAAACCTCCAGGTTCAGCCACTGTAAGGAATTACTATTGCATATTCCTATAAATAATTGTTCACTTTAAGGATAAAGTGAGTAGGAATTTGCTTCCAAAGCATTTTCATTAATATACTGTCAGCTTACTGCTGATACCTTTTAATTACATGGGATTTTTTTTTTATTTTTTTTTTGGAGATTTATCCTTAAATCTCTTGATAATCCCAGCAAAATCTTGTCAAATTATAGACCACTCCCCTTACAGTGCAAATACATCAAAGAGAAGGATATAAATGGTTCCTTTCCTTTTATTTATTTATTTTTTTTCCCCTCAGTTTAAGCATAAAATTGTTAAATGGACAGAGAATTTAGGAAATGCCAGACTCCAAACACAAAAACTCCAGGAGAAGAGCCTGGGTTACACATCTTCCTCTGAAAAGAAAAAAAGATTCAACTGTAAATCCATGGCATGCAATTTCATTTTTAGGAATTTTGTTCAGATTCACAGATGAATACGTATTATTCAGGTTTTTTCTACAAGTGAAAAACCAAGGCCAACTATGCAAGAATTCAAAACAGGAAAGAGAGGGAAGCAAAGACTAGTATGAGTTTGCTTGAATTTTGATTTCAATTTAGATGTTATGTGGCACAGCTGTTTGAAGCATAATTGCAGTTGTGAATGTTTCAGGGTTGCTCGGTGAAATTTAATAAATAAATAAATAAATAATTGGGTGCGAACACACGGTTGATCTGGGCATTCAGCAAAGTGCCATCTCCTAAAGACCTGCAGAGGCTTTGTGCGCATTTTTTCTGATTGAATGCTGTTCTCCCAGTCAGTCAGAATGTGGTACGAGTTGCCAGAAATCATTCATCAGCCCCTTGCAGAAAAGGCTGTCAGCTAAGGCTACAGGCCTAGCGCCAGGCTGTCAAGCTGTGGGCTTGCAGCCAGTCTGTCATGGTTTGAGGCTGGTAGCCAAGCAGTAACTTTGATGTTTAAGGGGTTAGCCAACTGGTATGCGAGGGTGGCCTATCAGCTCAGAAATAATATACCGCACTCAAAGGTCATGAGTTCTGAAACTAATCAGGCTGTTATAATATTTCTAATAAAAACTGAGGTAGACATTTTATATTGTAAAAAGTGTTCAAATTATTTCAGTATTTGTTTTGATTAAAATTTCCATTACACATGCTTTTCATTATGCAACTCAATTAGTATATAAAAGATTTTCTGTTTAAAATGTTCAAATGAGCATAATTGTTCAATTTGGAAAGATTACAATGCTTTTATTTAATTAACACTGCAATAAATACTTCATTTTGTAATGAACCCCATACTTTTGGGCCATTAACCATTCAATAAATTTACAGTATGGAAGGTTCTTTATGGGGAAGAAGATAAATAAAGCAATTTAAATGAATGTGCAACAGCTATGATGCTAAGCAGCAAATTATAGCTTTTTGCTTCCCATCCACTAAAGTTGTACCTCAATTACAAACATATGGGAATGTAATAAACACTATACATGTCAATTACTATTTTGAACATGAGTTACACAACACTCCTGCAAATTTGCTACATAGAAATGCAGTCTGCATTCATGGCATCTTACCAGAAAATGAAGATGAAATAAATGTTCATCTGCCTTTCGCCTTCCCCTTCTCCCACCCCATCCACAGCATCTTTGGTTATGAAAACCTGTAATGCAATTTCCAGAGTTAGATCCAGATTGCGTGTTTCTTCATGAAGGGAAAAAGAATCAAAAAATTCCTGGGTACTCAGTAGTTTATGATTTACCATAGCAATATTGTAAAGGAAAAGCCCCTGGTAGCAGTGCAGCATGATGCACTCCTATACACACTTAACAAATGGAATAATGGAGAGTACAGACACTAATAAAATATCATCAATATAGTGTGAACTATTTATAGCACTCCAGTTGCATCATGTGTTAAGATAATTTCATTCAGAAGATGAAAACATATGTCTATATCTATAAACCAAGAGTGTCTTTCTGATAGAGGAAGCAGTGTTCAGAGCCAGGAGGAAGGCAAAGCCTGGAGTCCCCATAAGTGATATGAGCCCACAGTGCCTGATGTGACTAGCTGCAAGGTGCCAAATCCCCAGAAAAACCACAACAGTACTGGGAGCTCCCACCATTTGCAGGAGCTGTTCAGCATTGCTTCATCCCAGACTGCCCAGGAACAGCCATGGGATAAAAATGCCTATCCCAAGCACCACTGTCAGGTTGACTGTCCACCTGCACCCATAGGTGTCATGGTAAAGGTGATCTTCTGTCAACATTCTATTTCTTTTCATGGTTATATGCAAGGCCATAAAATAGGTTGGCAAAGCTATTTCAAATTTACAGGGAGGCTCAGCCAAAAATGCTCATAAAACTCTAATTTCCCCCAAAATGGCAACACAACCAGTAACAAAATCTCATTTGTGAGCATAACTGGGCAAAAGGCTTCTTTGTAAAACTATGACATCATCTAGGAATATGAATTCAAAATAATTTATTGTTTTGTCAGCCAAAAGTCAACATTAAACATGCTTTGTCTAATCCAGATGTTACAACCTAGAACCTTTCAGTGAAAACAAAACAAAATACTTTGGGAATGTATTAGACTTTTTTTTCTTCACACTTCTAAAAACAGCCTTCTGTCCTGAAGTCCTTTCAGAAGTTGCACTGTATTTACAGTATCAATTATTTGCAATAATTATGAAATTAAAATAAGCTACACAACCATGCATTTAGACATTCATTGTGAACTGCAACTATTGAGCCAACTAATTGAAAAACATTACTGCACGCTGTATTTCTCAACTGTTATCTGAAGATTTTTTTCCTAATCTGATAATGACAGCACAGACATAAAATAAAATAAGATGTAGATTTAGAGAACACTTTAAACTATAGGTGAAAAGGAAAAAAATACTACTGAAACTTGACTTAATAGCAAGTTTTTTTTTCTAAGAGCATTTAACATTCCTAAGTATACCTTAAAACAAGTAAACATTGGATTTTTCTCAGAAAGTCTAGCCACCTGTTGTTGTATAATTTCTGGAAAGGAAAAAAGGGATAGACTCCTGTTGTGCAAAAATAAATTGTGCAGTTTGTGATGACTTTATTAAAGATGAGTAAATTTTAAAGCAAGCAGTGAGACATAAATGTTTAGCACAAGAGACTCTTTCTTATGGAAGCTTTGAATAAGGACATGCCTGTTTTAAACTGTAGATTTACAAGTAGAAAATTAGCAAAATATTTTGAAATATTAGCTACATAGTCTGGTCCCTTAAAGTCTACTTCGAGAACCTATCTCAAAGGCCTATTAATCAATACACTTAACTCTATTTCAAGGGCCTGATTACTAATAAATACACTTAGGCATGTGCTGTATTTCATGTTGCTTAAACACAAGTCTATGAAATAGTTTAGTTTAAACTTAAGTGTTTCTTCTCCAAAAGTAAATAAGGGCTTTTATTTCTAATTTCAGACTACGAGAACTGCTCTTTCCTTGCCTAACTGCATGAGCTAGTGTCAACTCAATGGAGAAATGGTAAAAGATTCCTTCGTAGTTAACTGATGTTATCAAGCACCAAACATAAATGTCATATACCGTGAAAAATCACATCCTATAGTCAATTTTGCAATGTTGTTTCTGAGCTCTCCACCCAGAGAGGGAGACACTTCTGCTTAAGAGCTCAGGTACCAAGGAAATGTGACAGTCCTACCTTTCATCTACATAGCAAATAAGAAAAACAAACAAACAAACAAAAAACAACAACAAAAACCCCACAGCCATAATAGTCTAAAGAAAAAAAAATATATATCCTGAATACCAGTGTTCTGTCAAAATAACTTCCATTTACTCAAAAGAGGTTTATTTTGTTTTAAAACATTTTTTTTCTTTACCATTCCTAATCCAATCCTGCAAAACCCTTTATTATCTTTTTTTGCCAACCTAAACACTGAAGGCAATAATCATATCAAATGAATCCAATGCTGTCTTCACTTATACCTGAATATTAATTTATTTACTTAGAGCACCTTAAGTAAGAAAATTGTTGAGTGATCAGAGTGTGTTTTGTTGTTTTGTTCTGTTTTCCAGCTCATTCAGTATGTTTATAAACCAAATACACTACTGCACTATTTCATGAAACTTGTTGTAGGATCATGCACTGCTCTGAAGGGTCAGTGGAGAATATGGTCATGTATGGTAATTTTTTCACCAAGCTGTCTCATAACTGCAGTAGAAAGGGCTTTCTTTTATTTTAGTTTAGTTTAGTTTGCTTTGCATAGTAGCAGTCTGAAACTTTGCCATTAAGACACTTCTGAGTTACATGGCAGTCTTGTACTTTATTATGTAGATCAGAAGTTGAAATATCACACATCTCATCTGCACCACACTTGGCAATCAGCACAATCTCTTCTGAGATCTTTATCTCTAGACCAGTGTTTTTTCAAAGCCATAAACATCTGGAAATTGTGCACTATTCTTGTTATAGAAATCAAACATTTGAGTCCTCATTTGATCTCCCATGGAACATTCCCATTGCTTTCTACTGCTGTGTAGGTGTCACAGGATTTGGCTTTCTATTTGACATCTTCTTTTCTTAGGTGATTGGGAACCTGTTAGACAAGGATAAATGTGTTTTTGTTTTGTTTTGTTTTGTTTTTTGTTTTTAACCAAATAATTAATTTAAGAGACAGGAGGAGGTTTTACATTGAGATAACCCTTTTATAAGAAGAGGAAAGCTGGTTTCATTTTTCCTTACCAGGAACAAAGTGCCTGATGCCATATAGGATTCACCTGTCCTAGAAAGCTGTGGAGTTGTATGAAATCCAAACTATTAAACATGCTTCCTGTTGTAGATGAAACCTTTGCATAGCATCATGTTCTGCCTTTGACTGGCCAAGGAAAAGAAATGTATAAAAGAAGCAGGTATACAGTGATTTCAAGACACCCTTACACGTTCTGACAGTATCAGGCTTTGGGACTTCCGAAGGTGTTTCCAAAGTAGTAACACTCAATACGGTCACAAAATTGAGATGTGAATAGTTTTTTTCAACAAACAAATAAACAACAAAAAAATAGATCTTGCTTCATTTGAACATAGCAAGATTTGACCTTGGCCTGATCTTTAAAGACGGAAATTTCCATAGCCAGCAGCGTAAACAGGTCTGCATAGAAAGCTCCCGTTTGTGGCTGCAGCTCTGCTTTAAAGGGAAGAGATTTAAACATCACTATGTCATTGTGATATTCCATTTTCTCTGTTACTACCACCAAATGATCTTCCCTTCATAAAGAATTGCATTTAGGATTTTTTTTTTATTTATCAAAAAACAAACAAACAAACAAACAAACAAACAAAAAAAAAACAGTGTGATATGTTACATCCCTGATTTATCTCTAGAGCTAGAGCTAAGGGATACAGTTCCCCACAGCTGGGTGAGCTGACTGGCCTCAAGGGTAAAATCCTGTTCCCATCAAAGTTCCCTAAAAACATTTTACTTGATCCTTTTCACTGAGAGAGATTCCTTGTATATATCAGGAAGCAACTGAAAAACACAGTTTGAGTACAATATCAAGGAAAAAGAAGCATGAACTGGATATTAGAAAAACAAATCTTCCATTTTTACGTTAAACACTTCAATATAATGTTGAAAAAATTAAGCTGTGTTGTTCCCCAACCCCTTTTCCCCCCCAAAAAATAAATTTCCTTCCCTTACTGCTTTAATTTTTATTCTAATTTTCCATTAACGTTTCCCTCAGGAAAATAACAGTTCTGACTAGGCCTATTTTACCGAATGTTCAAAAGTAAAATTTCCTTGGCATTTTTGTGTCGCCAGGATACAGGCCCTTGTATGGAGCAGGAGTCACTGGAGGCACTGACCCATTGAGCATCTCATAAACAGGAGAGACCAAACATGCTACTTCTCCTATCTGTTTATCTTTTTGCCTCAAATGCCAGAAACTGTTTCATATGTCTTAATTGTAAGGCTGTAAATAAGGTACACCACATTCCAAAATGGAAGCTCTGAAAAAAATACATATTCTTTTTTTTTAAACAGGTTACTTCACACCATTGAACTTTCTGAAGGGCTGTATTTCTTAAATTTTTCTTTTTGCACCATCTCTGCCAAAATATTTAAGTCTTCAAACTCATTCAGAGGATATATATATATATATAGTCATGATGGGGGATAAGAAGTTTCATGTGGGCATCTGAATATATGGAAGAAAAAAAAAATGAAAAACAAAACAGCAAGTGAGACTGACTATATGCTGGTGAAACATAGCTGGTGAAATATATGTATTTACTTTCATGAGTTCAGGCTGCCCAGCTAATTTATGAGCAGCTGAGCAAAATATAGCCATAAGACTGTTCAACTAAGTGGTCATCCCAGATAAGTTTTTTAAAAAATACACTACTACCCTCACATTTAACCACTGGTGATGTTGTCTGTCATGTTGGACCATGTATATTATCTGTGCAATAAGGAACAAGGGGAACTTATTGCTCTTCAAGGGGTCTAAAATGTACATTTAGAGGTATTAGTAAGCAATTGTGCTGCAGGAATCTTTGTTGCTGGCTGTCTTGCTCTGGTCTGGGAATTGTCAATCTCTCTACAGCATGTGAGAATAACATGTTGGGATGCCACAAGTATGTGGGTAACATTTATGTAACCTTCAGCCTTTGTGGGAAAATAAAAGCCTTTGTTACTTGGATTTGACTCTGTACCAGATGGTATGAATAAATGTTTGCAATGCCAGTGTTGTTCAGATTGGCTGATCGATTCTGTCATACTCCCAAGGAGGTAGAGAGGGCTTAAATAACTGATTCAGGATGTAGAAAATATTTTCCTTTTCCTGTTGCAGTAGTATTATGTAGAAGTGATGCTAGTCTGATTGCCAGCTTCTTACTTCATGGGATGCCTGAATTATGTAAATATTGATCAGTTTTTTAGGAAAATTCACACAATTCATTGCCAGACCTTTCATATATTTTTAATTCCCAAAGATGCTTTAGGCAAAATCATCACTATCTTTTAAAGTATTATTTTTTTTCTTGGACTAACCAGAGCTGATGCAAAATCTGTGATCAGTTCTTGATCAATTTCTCTTTCAACTCCAGCACTGGTCAGCAAATAAACTCTTATGGCAGAATAATTTGGCAAACCTTTCTTTGGCTGGTACTAGCCTGATGACAGCAATCATCTTATTTCTTATGTGTGGAATATAGTGACTAGCACACTGGCCTTAAGCTGACTCAGGGCTTCTAGATGCACGCTATGAATAAAAACAACAAAGTGATTCATTTACAGAGTTGGCATAACATCTCCTTTCTTTCTTTAAATGTTCTCCCTTTCTTTTCAGATTCCAACTTTGGGATATATACCTTATGAACACAGAACTGTCATCACACCACTCTGGACCACATTTTAACCCGTACATATGGCATACACCTGTGCTTTTTCTGACAATGCACTTGATTTGTGGTGTGGGAAACTCTCAGGTTCAAAGCTAATCTAGTGTCTTTGTTTTCTCTTATGAGATCTTTTTAAGCTTTCCTCTGCAATTCTTACACAGCTTCTGGGGTAGCTGTATTTTTAGTTCTGCCTCCTTTAAGAATATGGAATTTATTTTCACTAATACAGAGTTAAGTACTAGGAAAAGAAGGACCCATTGCAGAGCACAAAGGATTATGATGTGTCACAGCAATGTTGTTGTTCAAATGCTCTGCTCTATATATTTTCTCTCAAAGCCAATAATGTTCAGAAAGAAATCAATTTCATCAATTTCAAAAAAAATGCCATAAAGTCAAACCCCACACCTAAAGGTACAGTTTCTTCACTATTTCACTTCTAAAAACATAATCACTGTCTCTGTTGTATTTACCCTACAGCCAACCCTGGCATATCCTTGTGATGAGCACTGTGGAGACATACAACTACATTTACTTTACTACATTCCAAAGAACAATCTCTTCTGTCTTCTACCTCTTCTCTCAGACCAGGCTGCTTATTGACCTAAACAGAGCCATCCACCTCTCTTCTCTTGTACTTCCCTCATCCTCCATCCACCCTCTGGTCCTTGCCCTAGCTCCATGTCAGGCCCAGGTAGTGGGGCTACCTTATTTTTCAGAGCAAACTGGAAAAGGTTTGCTTTGAAAAATTTAATAATTTAGATTTATTTTAAAAGAATGTGGAAGGAAAATGCACAAGACAAGACTTTTCAATATTAAATATATATATATATATATAACACACCTTAGGTTATGAAATAGAAGAAATAGCTGAGACCCTGAACTGATTCTACATTTTGGGCCATCTCCTGTAGGATGAGGCTATCTCATACATGAGACCCTCTGAATGTGTATTTTGATGGGTACTCAATAAGAAACAGACCTTATATTTCTTGTTAATATAACTGACATAGCCAAAATAAATTATTCACCACTGCTAACCAGTTAAGTACTTTACAGTAGGTGGGAAAACCATTTGTGAAAACAAAAGCTGCATTAAGAACCTTGTTCTAATAATCTGATTTGATTTCTTGCAAAAAGATACTTACATTCATAGGCTACACTTAGCATAGTTGGGAATTACACCAGTTGCATTGTATTTTACAACATTAAGCCATTGCGACTAGCAGACAAGCTTGTCATGCCTCCAATATACAGGGGCTGGAGAGTGAAAAGTCCTACAGTAATGTTGTACCTAATTATATATGTTTTTGACAACAAATTCATTAATGGCTACTCATATATTAAGCCAAGCTGGAGTGCTGTGTTCAAGGCAGCTGTTGCATCCTAAACCCAACGATAACAGAAGTTGGCTATCCGGACTTTTACAGGCAGAATGGCCACATCCTATAATTGCAGTATACTAGCCTCTTTGTAATTTAATGCTGGCATCTTTGACAAGGTAGCTGCATTCTATCTCACAGCATGTTGTATATTTTAAATGCTGTTGTACAACTGCTGGCCAGACCGCACAGTATAAAGTAATGGCTGAACAAAAAAGAAATTCAGTACTAACAGGCAAACCACAAAAGTTTTGCCTGCGCATCCAAAACTGCTAATGCTTATCGGGACCTCTTGAGAGCCCCCCCTCTTTCCTGCAGCCCAGAAACCTCCACCGCCAAGTGTCCTGATCCTCATTAACTTCACATCACTAGTTCACATTGCTAGTTTCTCTGCAGCAGCAACCTCTGCAAGCTGCTTGGCACTTCCTAAACAAAGTAAGAGACAAGTTTTGCTATTGCTTTCTTCCCACCCGGCCTTTTTTTTTGGGAGGGGGGGCGGGGGGGGGGGGGTTGGAGGAGGGCAGAAGGCATGAGCTGTGCTGGAAAACTTACGGAATTAGCTCAATTTCTGTGAAGCAATTTGGTACTCTTTGATGAGAGCTGGAGTCTGGCCTACCCAGCCCTTCAGGGGTCCTTTTGTTCTTTGTCACACCATCAGGCCGCCAGCCCTGCCAGCATAGGCCAGAGCACAGAAGCAGCCCCGTTAAGTTCGAAGAGACGTATTTTGAAAGTTCTGCTTAAGAGCTTACATCTTAGAGGGGACATGGACTTGATGCCAGTATGCATCAAAGCATAGTGCAGGACAATTTAAATATAACTGTGTACATAAATGCCTACACCAAGTATTTACCTGACAGCAGCCCTCAAGCTTTTCCTTCCTCTCCCCTGCTCCTCTCAGGCTGCATATGCCAGAGCTGGCCCACAGCTGCCATTTATAGCACAGCTGTCAAAAGTACTGCTAAAGACTCCATGCATATTTCTTGACAGAAATACCATCACCAGTCCTTTTCTCTGTCAATAAGCATCACTGGAAGATCACTTGTGGTTTTTTTTATTGTTGTTGTTGTTTTTTTTTGCATTTTGTGAGAAATGGGCTGGGACCATCGGGAGGCACCATAGAATCATATATTTACCTGAAAAGCACAATTATCCTTCCAAAGCACAGGAATTCAAGGAAATCAATACAGATTCTATCACAGGAGCAACATTTTCTTCACTAATTCTCTTCTTCTTTCCTTTCTCTTCCTCCTTATCCAGCTGTTCTTATTCCCCTATTGTTATTTCACCCATTTGGTTTGCTGTGACGGCCTGGCCTGCTTCCTGTCCCTCTGTCCTCTATGCTCTTCTCCTCATTTGCAGAGACATTACAAGTTACAGGTTACGCCTGCAATCCCAAGACCAGTTTCTGAATGATGATGGCATATACATGCCCAGCAGAAAGATTAGCAAGAATAATTTCTGTACAGATCATTAAGAATCACGGCTTTAAAGAAAAACCACTGATCTCAGTCTTAGCACATCTGTGACCTGCCAGTGCCCTGGGGAATATCTGTTAGGTGTCACAAACACTCAGATAAAAGAGCTTACTAAAATGATTTCACTCAGAGCATAACAACATTATGTTATCCCTTGGCTCTGATCTACAGTGCTAAAAAGGGGAGTGTGTATTGGGTTGGGTTTTGTTGTTGTTGTTTGCTTGTATTTAACAATAGCAAACGTGGCTTCTGG
The DNA here is from genome assembly GCA_011076525.1 of Nettapus auritus. Lineage (NCBI taxonomy): Eukaryota > Metazoa > Chordata > Aves > Anseriformes > Anatidae > Nettapus > Nettapus auritus. The sequence continues at coordinate 939,222 of CM021776.1, read as the reverse complement.
CTTCCTTGTGGGTGGTATATTAAATGTGATTATTTTTTTCCCCCTAAATTGATTCAGCTATGAATTTATTTTCTCCCCACCCTGCTTGAACCATAATTTTGTGCTAATATTAGTTACACCTTGGGGTTGCTATAAATCAGATATGCTGACTTGGGGATTTTCTTCTTGTTTTGTGCCAAGAGTTAGAAAAATACATTAGCATATGATGTAACATAAGAAAAATCCTGATTCCCAGGATTTTCGTAACATGCAATGTCTTCTTATAGACAAAATCTTGAAGGAGATAATAAAATGGTACAGGCTCAGTAGTTGTGGTGCTATTCCGTACCAAAGGGCAGCAGCAAAGATCACAGAAGAACGAACAAGTTGTCAGAGGTATCATTTGAAAATTCTCATGACTTATCTCCATGGAAAATGCAGTGACACAAGTACCCACAAAATGGCTCTGATTAAGAAAGAAGTGCTTGTTGGCAGTTGAAAAAATAAATAATCCTTTAGTTTAGAAAAGAATTTGAATCCAAATAATAAAACAGCCTACAATCAAGTACATACTCCACTACCATTTCATTTCTCAATTTGATAAGTAGATATTTTTTTCTATCCCCTGTTAGGGAAGAATAAAACAATGTACAAATTAGTCTTTAAAAAATGTATTTTAAAATTACCCAAATCATCTCACCTGCTGCATCATTAACAAGAAATTGATCTCATAGCTATTTCTTAGCAGGTGGTTTAAGAAAGAAGAAAAAATACCCTACCTTAAAATGTGCTATTAAAGTTTGGATATTACTTTTGTAAGTCTATGATCCTGCACTAACTGCTATCAGTGGATGTGATAGTTTGTCCTGGGATTACACACTGACTGCTTATTTTTTAATTACATATAACCGTATATATACTTCGTATCAGCTCCATTGCTTGCTGGACGTACTTCCCTCACTTGTGCCCCTCTGCTGTACGACTGTGGTGGAGAGGAATATGGTCTTTAGTCAGCGTTTCACCAAATTTCTGTTCTGCTGGAGTTAAAATTGTGTTCAAAGTGGCCAGGGAAGTTTCACGAGCAAGAAATCAGACACTGTCTACAGACACTTCTAACTCATCTCTCAGAACCATCAAAAACTTCCCCAGTTTGGCTTTTAGATTAGCAGAGTAAAAGGGCTAAGAAATGCCTGGATTTGGAGGCTAAGCTACTTCACCAAGAAGTCCTCTCCAAGCACTTTTGCTTAATAGCTGGACAATGTAAAACAATTTATATATACAGTGGATTATACACAATCTTTGTCTGGCTAAGTCCTTTGCTTTTAAGTTTGTTAATCCTGGTATCTTTGGGTTCTGACTCACAAGTCAGATAATTATTTTAGGACATCTGTAGTGATTCCTGCTCCTTGGTGCCGGGACCACCCGCTTCTTGGAGATCTCCCTGCAGCCCCGACTTCTTCCCATGGCAATATGATTCACTGCCTCACAGGCCAGCTGTCACAGTCTTGCATCTTTGAGTAAGGAGGGAACGTCAAAAAGCCATGACAGCTCCAGCACAGTGCTCACCTGCAATGTGGGCAATATGGACTTAAATTCTCTGACACTGTAAAAAGAAGATAAATTCAGAAAATAGTAGAAGGACCTCTCCTTATGCCCTTCCCAGAGGCTTCATCATCACTTTTTTGCCCTGTTCAGTGTGAGGCTATCTTCTGACTAGATGACAATGCCATGCCCCCACGTGTCCTTTGAGATCATTTTGAACAGCTGTTTGCCTAGTGTGGGTTTGGCCACATTCAGAAGCAAATATTTAGGTGCTCAGAGATATTTACAACTAGAAACTTACTCAATGTAGGAACTCAACCAAACTGAAGTAGAAGCCATGGGGGAATTTTTCAGGATCTGCATTCTAGTTTTACATGCCCAAGTCCCTTTGGGAGCTTTACACACCAGTCAGTCACCATTCTAGTTGTAATGAGGAAGGAAACAACAACTATGAAAAAACAGTTTGCTGAAATGTATGTCTGGCACAGAGTTTGAAAGACTGTGGTAAACAACATAAGCAACAAGAGTAGAATTTCCTTTTTGACAGATGCAGACTTTGGGTTCATATGAAATGTAATTCTATTTTCATTATGATGGAAGCAAATGTAACTTTGTGTTACATATCAGCTACAAAGCTGATAGGGGACGATCCACTGGTTTGAAGAGATGGGCAAATAACAAGTTGGTATGAAACTGTTTCTGGCACCACTCCAATCAGGCTGTATCAAGCTATTCATTTGAAAAAAATAAAATAAAATAAAGCAGTGACCTCTCTGAAAACCTTCTCTAAAAGCTGCCAGTGTTGATTTTGATCCCATGGGATAATAGAAAAAATTATGTCATTTATACAAGCCTTCCCATTATTTTTGATTGGTACCAGAGTGAGTATTAATACAAAGTCTTCCATGATCCTGCTTGGAACAAACCATCCCTAGCACTGATTCTTTACCTGAGAAAATCAATTAGTATTTCGCGTAGTACCTAGAGCTTTTTTAATCTTCAGTTTCTGACGGCAAACTTTCTTTCAGCTTTTCATGTCACGGCTTTCTGTCACCTGTCAAAGCAATATTGTTTAACAGGTTGTTCAGGTCATGTGTTTTTTTTGTTTGTTTGTTTGTTTTTTTATCCTCCGATAGTTCTTCACAATATTTTACCATCTGGCCATCATGGCCTGTTTTTCTGTATGTCATCTGTTTCTGATTTAACAATTCTAATTTGTGGTTTAGAAGCTCTTGTCTGTGACCTCTGTATCTTGAATATTCTCTATGACTCACCTTCATCATTGCTGTCTTCTAATGTCTCTCCCTTATTCTGATCTCCACTTATTATACCTGTCTAAACAGATTTGTTTATTTTGGCCTTAGTCTTTGGCCTAGTTCTTCTGATCTTGTGTTTATTTAATCCGAAAGCCTCTTTACACCTCAGTTAAGATACATTTTTCTTCTTGGGCCCACTCTTCTTCCTAAATGAATTCTCAACTACCATAGTGTCTCAAGCACTCACTTAATATTTAGATCTTACACTTTCTTCAACACTAAGCCCTGAAAATTTGTTACTGATGTCAGTAATGTAGTGTTCAAGCTGTTGGTGGAAGACAGCTCAGCTAAATCAGGAATCCTGTAATATTTCCATTGCTCACATAAGTGCAGCTAGAAACATAAGCTTTGTCTGTGAGACAGAAATGTCACCAACATAAATTTAGCAGCAGACAAAAGGATATACAAGGCTACCTTTGGATTGACCTCCTTTGTATCAGTAACTCTACGTCCAGGTTTCCCTCTACTGCTTGTGAAGAGGCAACACTGTAGTAGGCACAACTAACTTATCTCTCCCAGTGCAGAACTCCACAGACTGCTGGCCACCTTGGGTAGACTTTCATGTTCTAAAAGGGATCAGTGATCCCTAATCTATGTCTTCATTATTCCTGGTGTAGGATTAAATTCCTACAGGTTGTATGTACGTCTGCTGGAGTACAAGAAACAGCGACTGAACTAACTTATGCATTGACTCACTGATTTATCCAACTTCTTCCACAAGACTAGTGCTCAAGACAAAACTTAATTCAGCAATATTTTCACCACAGCTACAGAAAATGTCATGCCGTGGACTCCGGTCTTCCCCACAATGATGACCTAGCTGGGTAAGCAAGCCTTCAACTATGCCGTAAAAGTTTGCTCTCCTACAAAGAGTTGCTCTTAACGTCTTCTGCGTTAGCCAGTGCAATTCTCCCAAAATGGGACTTTGTGTAGCTCCCACCACCATCTGCCTCTGCTACTGGAAAGCATTCCTCTTCAAAGACTGTGAAGGCTGAAGCACAACTATGGAGCAGGCACAGGGAAAGACTGCATTTTGTGTTGCAGCTATGCATCTTCCTTAGTTTATGATAAATCCACTTCTATAACAAGAACATTTCTTTAATGAAACTGACAAACCAGAGTCTTCCAAATGTACTGCTTGGGGTGCTCTTCATTGACCCATGGTTCTTTTACCAAGACTAAAGAAAACACCAAAGTGCCTGCAAACAGAATATTTATTAGTTCTTCTAAATCAGTCAATGGCAGAATACATAGACTTTGCTGAAACTACTGTAGTAGTTTTCAGTTTTTGTCTTGGCAAAAGAATCAGGCTGTCCAGTTTATTTGTAGCTGTCTTAGAGGCTCTTTAAGTTATTCTTCAGAGAAAGATGTCTTAAACATCCAGCCTTAATCAAATGGAAGGTATAGTGTTATTAAAACTCAGTATTTCACTACACTGACATTCATGACTTCTCAGTTTTGGCACGTCTCAGTTTTGTTAACAAAACTCCCTTATTGGTCAGTCTTTAGTGTATCTCACCTGTGAGAGATCATGACTAAGGAGACAAGGCACATTTTCTTTTGTATGTCTACTGGACAAATGACTCTGTACCAAAGAGGAATGTACCAAGAGAGGAAAATACAGTTCAGTGGTATTTAATGCGGGCAGTTGAATGGTTCAAGAATATAAGATGATAGTAAATTGCTTTGTTAGAAAACACCTATGTTTCGGATTTCCTTTCCCTTTTCTTGCTTTTGTTATTGTTTTCTGAAGTTGACATATGAACATTTTCTACATGGCAGAACATGTAAAAGATTAGCAATGATTGACCTTAAAAAAAAAAAAAAAAGCAAAAAAAAAAAAAACTGTGTAATATGGGAGAGCTGTTTTGTTGCTCTGGCAATTTTACTAAAATTCGTTGATCAAAAGAATAGTTCTGTAAGGCCATTAAATGCACATCTGAAGTAACAAAAGTGTCATTTAGCAATTTCTTTCTAAATTATATATATTAAAGAAGTTTACTTAGCCTACAAACACTTTCCACCCTTAGATAAATGTTATTAGTGATTAGTAAGAGTTTGTGTTTCAAGCAGCAGCAGGTCTCTTTTTTTTTTTTTTGCCTTGAATTAAAGCTCCTTCCTGAAACGTGGCACTGGTGTTTTTGCTGATGTAGTGGTAAAAAGACATGGTCATACATACACAGAGTAATGAATGTAAGCAAACATGCCCTACCATACTGCGGCACTGTTGAGGACGGCATTTGCTGTGAAGTTGAAATATACAGACCCAGACCTTAGCTACAACTTGGCAAAGGGACACTGTAAAGAAGTGTGTGGATAACTATTCTTCAGTCACCTGTGGCTTGGTAATGGTGATGTAAAATCAATGATAAATCACATCTCTGTGCAAAATTATCACTAGGCTCTCTCTTGACTGCAGTGGTTTTGGAGTCAGGCAACATAAATCCCTTCATTACTTCAGCACAGACATAATATCTTTAGGTAGAAAAGGACAAAACTGCTCCTGAAAAGTTCCCATTTTATACTTCATTTGGCACTTGAATTCTTTGGAAAATGTGTTACTGAAACAGGTGTGTACGGCTTGATACTGCTTGGCTTTATCATATAGTATGAAATACACACAAGAAGCTTAATTCCTGCTGGTCTCTGCAAGCATAATGGTAGTTTTATAGCAACCTGCTGGCAAATTTCAGAACTTCTACTTTGACTCAGGCTTTCCCCCAAGTAAGAACAATGATGCACAGATGCTTGGCTTTGGACTTTGGGGAATTTCCTGGAAATAAATATAGAAACACATAACTATGGCTTTGAGAAAGAAGATCCTCAACTTCTGTGTAGCTTTTCTAGAAGAGCTGCTGAAACGTGTGGTTTCTTCTTCACAACAACTGCTTCATAACTTTACAAATACTGTCTCTGTTCTCATCTCCTTCTTAGGTAATTTTAATAATTTTTGCAGACACGATAAACTTACCCTGTTTCTGAGAGCAACAAAAACAAAAACAAGGCTCATAGCTTTTAGTTCAAATGAGCCATATTTCAGAACATAAAAGGAAATATTTTCTTCAAAAAGATAATCTGTTATCTAAACAAATATAATTACAAGTAATCTGGTGAAATAACACTCATAGACACAATTAGTGTATTAGAGACTAAGAGGAAAAAAACAACTAAATGGTACCTACAACTTTTGAGCGTTTCTGTGCAATGTATTTATTCTAATTTACCTAATACTCAAAGTTTAGCAGTGAACAAACTAATGATCCTTTAGGTTTTCAGCTAGAAGCTTGAAGAAATCTTTCTATACAGAATATGGACCAAGTTTGGATTGTAGTGAGTTCTCTTCCTTGGAATAATACAGTAAAAAAAAAAAAAAAAAAAAAAAAAAAAAAGCAGTATGCCACTAGGAACATCATTGGGCATGTTAATTTGCATATACTTTACTATAGCCAGCTAAAAGGAAAAGCTTTACAAAAGTGAAAGATGGAGAAATAGCCCTTATCTGTATTTGTAACAAATAAATGTACCAGTTTGTAGTAATAACAGATTCATCCTTCCAGAGAGCATTGAGCTTTTGTGAACTGTTCAAGCACTCATTAGCTGTTGACATTTTTTGGAAATGAGTAATTTATTTGAATTTGGGAGAGTAGCACATGATCTAATAGAATAAACAAGTCATTGTCATCTGCAGGTAGTATGCCAGATATATGACTTAAGCCTTGGTGGAAGGAAAAGTACTGTTTGCATAGAATACTTATTTAGAGCTAATGTTCGGAAAGGTCTGTTGTCAGCTCTTGGCCTCTGCAGGAAGATATGAATTGTCACCTGCTGTATGCTCCCACCTGCTGTTGAGGTCTCTCATAAACTTAAAGACAACCCTTGGCTAGTCTAAAATAAAAAATAAAAATAAGAAATAAGGATTGTCTATATAACTATTCTACACTAGTCATTTGAAGCATAACTCAGTTTTGTTTGTTTGTTTGTTTGTTTGTTTGTTTTTTAATCAGTACTCTTATAAGCATGCTAGACTGTTTCTTTTGTGAAAATAAATACAAGGGGAGTGATTTGTGATCGCCACCCTCTGCTCTATCCAGACTTAGGACAAGGCTTGTACACAACATCCTATCCCCAGAAAGCCCTCCTGGCTCAGCAGACATAGCAAAGGGCTCCAACTGGCATGTTCAGCACTTGGTGTCCCACCCAACAGGCAGCCACTCCTAAATTTGCAATCCTTATCTCCAGAGACAACTGACTAGTCCTAGGGAACTGAGTACAACTTGGCATAGATATATTTAATACCATCATGGAAAACTGCATCAACTCCCTCAAGCACATTACATTTACTCAAATACTTGATATTTACCACACTGAAGGGTTTTGTTTTGCCCAAAGGACATTTACAGAGAACTAACCAGAAGGAATATTTTTTAAGTTCATGGATTTGTAATAAAATTGCAGGTTTCACTGACTGTTATGCCACGGGAACTGATAAAATGTACATCAATTAAATGGACTTGTTATCTGTCAAGCCAAAACAACAACTGCAACAAAAAAAAAAACATTGAACCAACACCCCTCCCTTACCCCCACCCCCCCCCCAAAAAAAAAGCATTAGCTTTTAAATGTTCAAAGCACTAGGTTATGGAACAGGAACTAATTAGGCATACACTAATGAGGCATGATCTTAAGAATTAATGAAAATTCAAAGAGCCACCTTTTGAAGTACAAAACTAGTGAAAATAGCTCCAGATAATTGCCTAATTACTCAGAGTCAAGTCCCAGTTCAGACTCTGGGACTGGCCAAAAAAATCAATCACCAACACCCCTCCCATAGCCACAAGGCAGTCAACGACCACTCTGGACTAACTTCTGATAGTGGCATTTAAGGACTTGCTCCCCAACATTTATATTTACATAATAGGGATGACCTCCAGCAGGAAGTGAGCAACACCATCACCTTGCCAAGAGGAAACAGCTGGGGGCTAAATTACACAAAGCTGTTCAGTCCTGTACAGGCTGCAGGAGACTGTTTTGAAGTTAACAGAAGACGAATTCCTGGTCTTGGCCGCTGGTTCTTTACAGCTTCACTATCTGGAACTTTGTAAGCGAGTGTTAGGAGTTTCTCTAGCTAATGTACCAAGGGAGTGACAAAACCAGGGGCTAGAATATCCAACTCTTGTTGCCTCCCTCCCCACCTAATGAAGAGTTAGTTAATACAATGCAGGACACCTATAAAATGAAAATCAGCAACACATCCAGAAATAACAAATAGTCTGGTAGCTAAGGATGCTTGCCAGATATACAGAAGACTGCCTAGTAGGTCCTGGCTCTCAATCAAGGCCAACCAAGGACATCTTTGGTATCTAGCACTTGGATCATCAGGTTACAGAGGTCATAGGAGCACTTATATTCTACATCAGCAAAGTATCTTACTAGGCTAGAGAAACCGTGAAAAATCAGCCATTTGGGAATTTTTCAGAGCTTACCATTGCAAGATGGTAAAGCAAGAGTTTACCATTGTAAGATGATCAAAAAAACCTGGGGGGTGAGACTACCTGGGACAGAGACTTTGTGATACCTTTCCAGTAAGTTCAGCTCAAGACCTATCTCATTTGAACTTTAAAAGCTTCAGTAAAAACTAATAAACCATTATTTGCAGCCACCTAGTCCCTTCCAATATGCAATTAATCCAAAAGGTGCTGTTGTGGATCCTTTACATTGATTACAAATTGTGCTTCACAAGAATTAATCACTAAATGGCCTGTAGGATGATGGGAGGAGCACATAGCAAAACAGAAAATGTCTTATGCAAAAGTAAATAAAATACAACTGGAAAATGACACATTCTGACATTATAGTTTATCTTCCAAATACTTCCAAGTCACTAACATGAAAAATAATTCAATGCTATTCAATACATTCCCTTCACCCAGAGTACAGATTATTGACTTTAATTGGAAAGACACTAAATCCTTGTGTCAGGCATAGACTTTATAGAAACCATGTATTCTAACCACACTCACAAATATCTCTACAAATATGAGTAGTTTGCACACTACCAGTATTTAACATGTGCATTGAGTAAGAACCTCAAAGTTTAACATATTAAATGCACTTTCTTGCCCCTACTCACTGTAGGAGCACAGAAAATGACATACCTAACCCCTGATCTGAAGCTTATTATTTAAATAGATATCAGGTGACCATGTGTAAAGCACAAAAGGCATTGTGATTTCACTCTGGCTTCATTTCACATAGCAACAGAAAATGGTGCTGTGCAACAGAACAGTTCAAATGTCCCTAAGAAAATCTGTATACTGGATTTTATAGGGTGAAATCATTTTCACAATTCTGTAGTTTCACCAACCCCAAACATAGATTCAGAATATTCCACTATTGACCTACTCTGCCCTATTTTGCCATCAACTTTACTTTTTTGCTGCCGCTTCCCCACCTTTTGGTGTATGCCCACTGTATATTGTAATGATTTTGACCACATTTGAAACATCTGGAACTTTTGTCTCTCCCAGATCAGTCTCTTCAATAGCTCTGGTTTTGACCTGATTTATTAGTGGTTGTCCCTTTCATTTTTACTAAATTTTTAGTGAAGAAAACAAAAACTGGCATACAAATGATCACTGTCACACATACACTGAAAGCCAGACAAGAATATGGGGTGTAGATTTAAAGACCCTTTCTTTGGTTTAAAAATTGGAGGATAATTTTCATTACAACTTTTATTAAAGTTTGCTCAGCTTTTTCACAGATATGCTTTTACCATTTTTTTTTTTCAACGGAAAAATATTTTCCAAAGACATTTGGATATGTTTTAAACAGTCACAAAATATGTGGGATCATACCCTCAGCTGGTGTAAACTGATGACAATCTGTTTCTTTCAAAGCTAGTTTTGTGCAACATTTTTTTTTCCCCAGTTGTGGCTCAAAAACTATATAGAAAACAACCACTTTGGAAATGTTTATATGCCTGGCTGGTCTTACTCTATCCTTTTTTGTTTATATCTTAAGTATTTTGGACCAGATACGTGATTAATTCAGTAGAAATTTTACCCTGGTTACTCACAAGTTGCTATAGAGCAATTTGATTCAATTTAAGGGCATGGAAAGATTGTGTTTACTGATGGACAAAGAAAGAGCAGTCATAAACTCCAAACTTTGACACTGCCGATGCACAGGAATGCAGCATACCACCCCGTCAGCATTGCACCGGACTTTCATACCTCCCCTTTCACAGTTTACCAGTGAGATTCAAGATTCCTACAATTCCCAAAGTACCCAAGACTTCTAGACTGAGGCCAAAATCAAGTTACCACAGTAAACTTCAATGGATTGATGAAGCTTTTCAAACTGTATTTATAGGCCAGAAGAAGGCTTTATTCTGTTTTTCCCTCTTTGAAGCTTCAAAACACATACTTTTTAACAAGATTATCTTCTAATTAGAGAAAAAAAAAAAAAAAAAAAAAAAAAAAAAAGGTTAAAGGCTTTCTGGTCCTAAAACCTATGGTGTGCAAAATAAACACACAAGCTTTTTTCTTTCATGTTTTCCAGACCAGACATCTTTACACTCCTGGGAAGCTCCTACCTCCTGTTCCTATCAAAGGAAGACAGTGAGGAGGGGGATAGGGGAAGCTGTGGCTTTCAAAATTGGTTTATTGGGGGATCAATTGTAGACTCCATGGTTCTCTTTCTCCTTTATACAGACACCAGGACTCATGGCTTCCTCCCTCCCACAGAAACCAACCTCCCTCGTCCTCCCCACCACTTCTGTGGCTATCAGGAGCTCTCAGCTACACAGAAGCTGTAACAGGAACAGAGATCTAATCTCTGATACAGCCCAGCAAGGTAGGGAAATAACTCTCCCAAACAGCTAATTCAAGCACAAGACATTCTCCCAGCTCAGGCTGAAAACAACTGTGCCACCGCCTACTCTTTAAAGGCTGGCAAAAGTCATTTCCTTTGCCATTTTAATGGACAATGTTAATATCTCAGTATTGAAATTGGAAATGATCTTGAGATATATACATTAGAATTGTATGAAATACAAGTTGAGAGATATTCCACAGACAACATACTCCACATGGTAGGGTGAACATGTGGATCCCCACTCCCACAATGTTGCTGAATAATGTTTCATGCACTGTAATTGCTTATAAGCAATAAAAATACAGTGAAAGCATGTCGAGTATTTTTGGCTGTCCGTTAATGAGAAATAGCAGGTGGAAACGCGGAGAGGGGAGAAGTACCAGTTTACCACAAACCACCAGAGGTCCACAGACCACAGAGACCTTCTGTCAGGAGGGATTAATTCTGTAAAGCTGAACTAACTTCCTGGTATTCAGTAAAGCCAGACTGACACACTCAGAAATTATGAATCACCAACAAAGTTATTAGACTAGCTTTAAAATAGGATTTAAGAAAAGTATGATTGTTTGGTTTGCTTTCTGGATGTTCAGCCTGGAGAGTTGACATTTTCAAGCTTCTATTCATAATCACAAGGACTGGAAACCCACTACTTAAAAAATGGAAACAGATTTGTACATGCTTCTAGGACTAAGGTGTGAAGAAAACCCCTAAACCTTGTAAGAGATGTGATAAAGTCATCATAGTTGCCAGTGCTATGGATATTATATAGTTTGGCCTTGTCTGGGAGTAAAAATATTCTCTCCAGCTGCTGACCTTACAAAATATTCTTGTTGTCTACTAGCAATATCACTCAGTCACAGGCAGTTGCTACACCACCTCTCCACAACATTTCTGAATGCAGAAATGTTCAAAATTTGTTCCACAGTAAATTGAGCTCAACCCTGAACAGGCTGATCAGCCAACAAGCCAACATCAATAGCTTCACACAGTTTGGTTGGCCCCAGGAGTGTCAAATATATCATAGCAAATAGAAATCTGAGACATTAACTTTAAAAAAAAAATTAAAATCTCAACATCTAATTGAATTCTCTAATAGTATCACTGAGAAGTCTTGTGCTGGTTTGAACTCAACTTTTAATGAAGACTGATTTTTTAAAAGAAATTTATTTATTTGCATAAAGAATTTACTTCCCCACATTCCCCAAAGTATCAAAAGAAATTCAATGTTAGATTTATAATTAATGTGGTTTGGATTTAGAATAAAAATACAGCAAAGAACATTTCCATAAATCATGTCCATGATTGAAAAAACATGGTCACAACTGAAGTGCTTCATTTTGCATCTGTTTCACATATATAAATGTGTCAGGTTTACATAAAACACACTGATAAAGATGAGGAATAAGGGAAGAAAATGATAAAAATAGCCTAGGTTGTATTGGTAACACATCTTTTATTATAATTATCTCTGATACTATTGTGATCAAATTCATTACTTTTCTTGCCTGCTTTAGTCACTTAAGTCACAAATATAACTTTCACGGAATTAAGCTTAATTCAACCCTCAAAAAAAAAAGCTGGCATGCATAATGTGTCATTACCTTATTTTCTTCTGACCACTTCACAGATAACAGCCCTAACTTAGTTCATCAGAAGTGATTTCTTTCTGCTAATACCAAACACGGTCTAAAGGATAGCTTTGATTTTATGGCCAGGCACCCGCCTACAGTAAACTACCCTAATTCTCTCAGTGTCCACAGAGCAATGTCAGGTTGCACCAGAGAAAGATTTACCCAGTGCTCCCCTAATCCAGCAGAAGTGAAGTAAAGCAGTTTGCCAACACAACCACTTATCACACACCATGTCCTACTTGTAGTATTACTCCACAGCATAACATATGTCTTCCAAATAAATAATGCGGCTGCCTAGTTGGCCAACAATCTGCTATTAATAATAAAAAAAAAAGGAACACTAATATGTTTCTGCTAATATTTTTAATTAAAATATACGTCTTTAATATATTTGACTTCTTTTTACCACAGAAGTTTGGCATGAAACATCAGAGAGAACACGAGTATACGGCTAAAATAAATTAAGTATTTAACCTACCACCATCTTGATGGGAAAGCATATGTAGTAAATTATTCAAACAGAGGTGAGTAATGTGCTATGTATTTTTTTTCTCCTAAGAAGAGTGTAGCTGGGGTGCTTAATGCAAACTGTGTCTTCTCCTTCACACGTAACGCCCCTTTAAAGTTGTTTTGAGGCTCCTTCCACTTATAGGGGAATCTCTTTCAGTTTATTCATAATGTAAGGATGTAACTGCTCTGTGTGCTTAAAATACGCACTTTTGACCATCTATAGCTTAACAGCAATACATTATATAGGGGGAAAAAAGTAATAAGTTTCTGCCAATAAATTCCCATCTCTCAGGTAAAGGATATTTCTTTTTGTAACATTTCACAGAATCACAGAATTGTAGGGGTTGGAAGGGACCTCAAGAGATCATCGGGTCCAACCCCCCTGCCAAAGCAGGCTCCTTAGAACCGGTTGCCCTTGTTGATGGGCCTTGACTATCTCCAGAGAAGGAGACTTCACAACCTCCCTGGGAAACCTGTTCCAGTGCTCCGTCATCCTTACCATGAAGAAGTTCTTTGGCATATTAGTGTGGAACTTCCTGAGATCCATTTTTTGGCCATTGCCCCTTGTCCTGTCCCCACAAACCACTGAAAAGAGGTTGGCCAGATCCATCTGTCTCCCACACTTAAGGTATTTGTAAACATCAATAAGATTCCCCTCTCAGTCTTCTCTTCTCAAGGCTGCACAGGCCCAGGTCTCTCAGCCTTCCTTCATAGGGAAAATGCTCCAGGCCCCATACCATCTTTGTGGCCCTCCACTGGACTCTTTAGAGCTGAAAAGAGTTTTCCACTGACTTACAAATTACCAGAAAAAAAAAAAAAAAAAAAAAAAAAAAAAAAAAAAAAAAAAAAAATCCTTTAAGATTCTTTAAGAAATTATAGTTAGAAAATTAAACAATTACTCAGTTTTCATGTGTTTCAATTAGGCAAATTCATATATAATTTGCAAGCCAAGGATCTAACAGACCTGCCACTGTGTACATAGCATTTATCTACTCATAACTTTGGCCAGCCACTGCCCTCTCTCTGTGTTACAGATACAGTGCCACAGCCTTTCCTTCCAGATGTTCACCCACCAATGCCTACATACACAGGTCACCCATGGGGCCTTTGCTTCCCTTCAGGACATGGCAGCACACCCAAAAACAAAGGTGGCCATGGGGAAGAAAGGCCCAGCAATGGCCCAGTGGCTAGGGCACAGGATTCAGCCCTTAACTCTCAACTCCCCCATCCAGCCTCAAGCATCTGCTAATGCTGCCATGTGGCAGGCCTCACTGTTCCTTCATGCTTTGTTTTAGTTGGCATTTATTTACTTGCTATGCACAAGGAAGCCTCGGAACTAAGGCAAATCGCATTTTCAGGGCCACAGAATGAGAGAAGCATGCAACTTGTACGAACAAAATGGAAACTCAGTTTGCTTCCCTGTGGCTGCACCAGTCCTCCACCATGAGGCCTCAACACGGCTGCCCAGCTGGAGCCAGGCCTGCACTGCAGCCCTCATACTTAGCTCCCTGGTCTCACTGCCTTTCTGCTACCACCAAGCACACACTTGTGGTAATACTGTGGCCATTTGTGAAAAGCTCCCTAAACATCCTGATTTCCATCTCAAAGGGCTTTCAAAGATCCTGCTCCACCACAGACCCACTGTGGATAGGCAGTGACTGGCATCTGCTGTCCACAAGATGCTCAAGAGCCTGCATCAGGGAATATCTGTTCCACTTTCCAATCCCGGGGCCAGGAAGCAGCAAACCAAGAGCTAAAATACTGCTGCCCCTGCCAATATAGGCCACCCCCTTTACAGCTCCATGTGGCCCCACAGGCACAGCCCAGGCCCCATCCCATACACTAAAAAGCCAGACAAAAGAAGGAAGGAAGGGAAGGAGGAGAAGGCGGGACACAGAAAAAAAGGCAAAGGTCAGAATAAATATAAATAAAACAACGAAGCAACAAAAACTGGAGAGTGAATCAGACAAAGCTGACATCAAGACGCACTGGAACAAGAGAGTTTGCATGCACGTGGGCTGGTGCATATTGCAAGAGAATCCTGCCTCCGTCCCCCCACCCCATGCAGCCCAGCCTTCTGTGTTTACACAGAAGGCAAATTTGTCATGACTTCAGCTGGCACAGTCAGCACAGAGCAAGGAAGCAAGCAAGGAAGGGCATGGGGATCCCTTGCTGTTAGATAACACAAACAAATGGTCCGATCACCATATTTTTCCCATAAGGTGAATAACCTGTATGAGAAAGCCTAGAGACTACCTTATGAAAATCTTCTGATTTGGCTTTTATATTCCAAGCTCTTGCATTAGCCAGTCTCCTAAACAGCAGAAATGCCAAATTTCCTTTTACTGAACTTCAGTCAGCAGGCTTTAGCCCAACACCCCAATACTCCCCGCGGGCCCCCCCCCCCCCCCAAAAAAAAAAAATATATTACTCAAAACCTGAAAATGTTAACTGTGACAAGTATTCTTTATCAAGGAGGTACCTGGACAGAAACTTTAATTTCTGACTGTTTCTGCAAAGAATAAACTACTTCAGGAACATTACCAGATGGATATCTTCTGGCTCTATGAATTTGAAGTCTGTGCTGATTTAACTTCATAAACAGAACATAAGAACAGCCATACTGGTCCAGAATGGAGTGAATCTAACCTGTAACCAGACTGCAGCAGTCTCTTGGCTGGCACATAGGGGAGAATATGACCACGAAGGCAAGGGTGTTGAATGCTTCCTGGGACCATTCCTCTGGTCTCTAACTATATTCAACTCTAACTATATTCAACCCAGCCCTAGTCTGATTTGCTCAGTAACTCTCAAGAGTTTCTCTCATGAGCCATTCTCCAGTCTGGACTGGAGCCCGTGTGAATGCCCAACACCCTAAACATCTGTCTTCCAGAGGTTCTTTGGCCCATCACATAGAGAAACTGGGCTTTTGAACCCAGCCCCTACAGCTGTCACCTCAAAACCCTCATTCTCCTGTTAGAGACAGACAAGAATCAATTCCAGCCTACCTACTCACAACGTTCTAAACTTAAAAGAGAAGTAAGCAATAAGGCACAGTGCTTTTAAGAGGTGAGGACAATTGAAGAGAAAGGCAATTAGGAGGCAATAGCACTATTTGGGAGCTATTGAAACACTTTGATTTCTCCACATTAAACCAGCAAAACTCTGATGTCTCCAAGTTCACTGAGATGTGTGTCCAAATTGACCTTTTATTGCATGTGGTCAAGTGCTGTGAAAAATCTCCACTTAGCATCTCTGTTATCTCATCCACAGCCAGGGAAATTCTCCCCTTCAAAGAGAACCATAAAAACAGATAACAGAGACAAGGACTTCTGTGCCATCGGCATTTCAAACTCCACATCCTCTCAGGAACAGAGGGCCTTTTTGTAAGGGAAAAAAGGGTTATTTGTAAGGGCAACATGATCAATGGTAGTAGTTTCTCACCTACCAATGTTATGCAACACAGGAGAAGAAATGCCTCTGGGCTCTCCACCTGGAAAATGCAGCACCAAAACAGTGTTGTTACAATTCTTGGAGTACTAATATGACAGGTGGCATTGGTACATCACCTTACCAAACACACAAGCTTACAATTTTCACATACATTTGCAGTGCAAAACCATTTTCTACCCAACTCTCACATGATCTCATTTCTGTGTCCTTTATATCAAGGAGCACAATCTTTCTTACAGTGAAAGATACATAGTCAAAACTTCTGCTGTGTACTGAATGCCAAAGTAGATGCTGCTGTATGTGGGTGGGACGGGGAAGGAGTCTGCCAGTATAGCACATTTCATTCAGGGAACTGGTATAAACTACATACAGACAAAACACTAGCGTGCCAGTATAAGCTGTGGCTACACTAGGAAAGTTTGCCAGAATAGCAATCTGCCAAATCTTTTCTAGCGTAGAGAATCCATGCTATTGCCGCAGATAAATGTCGCTTCAGACATTAACTCTCACTAGTCTCACTGCACTGCATGTAGAGGCTTATGCCACTGGTAGATGCTACCTCTCCCAGGGGAAGGTACAAAGTGAAGAAGACTTTATAGTCCAGGTTATACACTTAAATGCTCATGGTTACATAAAGTTTATACCCTTGAATGTCATGAGACAGATGCACAAGCACACATCCACCACCACATACAGAAAGAGAACACCTGACTTTACTGCACTGAAGAAGGAAGAGAACTTCCATGTCATTTACTTAGCTGGAATAGTCACTAGTATCCTGTATTCATCAAGTATCAGTATCAACTGCGTTCATCAAGTTGTCTTCTATCATAAAACATTAAGGAAAAGGATTTTACTCACAAAGTAAGAGGATGAAACAACAGCTTGACAATGAATTGGAATAAGAGCATGTTATTACAATAGGAAAAAAATCACCTGCTGTGGCAATACCATTTTACAGTGTTTCCCACATGCTTGTGCAGGACCTGTTTGTGCTCCACCTGCAGCCATCTTTCCTGCACTTCTCTCTAGTGTCAAAGCAATGATGGCCACAGTCCTTCAAAGACTTACACATTTTACAGCCTAAAAGTAGACACAGAAAAGCCAGAATGTCTGGCATGGTAGATATCACAGCCATAGAAGCAGAATTATCAGTCAGCAGGATTATCAGTCTAGCACCGCAAACAAAAGTTCATTCCTTTTTTTTTTTTTTTTTTTAAGATGTCTCTCCAAGTTACTATCAAGAGCTTGCTAGAACATATGCAATAACATGATCATATCTGAAAACACAACAAAAATATTTTAAAAAATCTTGATGTATCCAAATCATTTATCATAGCCTGAGAAAATCATTTTTATTGTTTTTGGTAATTGGTTTACCTCAGCATCTAAAAGCAGATAAAAGGGGTAAAGATGCCAGTCAGTCATTTAGCAAAGTAGAGTGTTGAACAAATGACTTTTTCTGTGCAGTTATTTATTTATTTATTTGTGGAATTTCCCTTTCATTCACAAAATCTTAATGACTTACATGCAACAAACATTTTAAACATTAAAGTTTACAGCATAGGAAATGGCACCATTGAAATAATCAGAAATAACCTCACTTTACAAAATGATGGAGGTGATGCCCAAAGGTCATCCAGCTTATGCTTTTTGTCATGGTGAAATAATTCCTGATACACTTTTAAATACCAATCCCTCTCCCTGTGTTTCTAAGATTTTTTTTTCTTCCTATTTGCAGGTAGGTTATCTGTTTACTATTTATTTTAGTTTCCTCCCATATCATCCCATCTTTTATTAAACCAATTTCTGAGAAAAATGAGGTCTCCAGCTTTTCCTGCATTCTCAGGCTGGCTGGAAATTTGTCCTCACTGTTAAAGGTGAGATGACAGTTTATTAAGCATTAAGCTACAGGCTAATGAGTTCTTGCCAAAGCCTGTCAGAATTAATTCATTTCCCATAAAGTGAAGTGAAGGGCTGAGTGGATCAATAACATTGTCTGCAATCAGTGCTCCTCCGTGATGAATGCAAGAAAGCACTGCACTAATATTCTGCTGTATTTGCAGAACACAGTCAGTGACTGAAGTCTCAAGTTACCCAACCTCTCTTCCGGCTGCTTTCACAAAAGAGGTTTGCCAGGGAGGGTGAGGAAATTCAGGCAAAGTAAATAATAATCTTATGTTATTAACTAATTTCTTACTCTCATCCAACTTTTTTCCCCATATTGCCCACATCTGCCAGCACTCAGATTTCACATCTCCTTCAGATTTCTGGAAGAAATATTTCAGTTTCTTGTAAGAACCAGACTATCTTAACACCACTGCATGGGATATGACTTTAGAGATAGCCCCACAAATTACTGGGAGGGAACCAGAGAAAGGACACTGTGGAGAAGAGGTTCAGTTCAGTGGAAACACACGGTCCTGAGCTACACACCCCTCCCTGTGAGCCAAGGTGTTAGTGTGTTGCCACCAGGTTGTCTAGACTAGTTAATCTGAAACAACACTGTTTATTATTATTATTATTATACTTTTCACATCTCTTTCTGTTATTTCTGAGCTATGGGGTCAGTTCCTTGTGGCTCATCCTTCTGCATGCTCCTGATCCATCTCCTCACAATTAAGAAAAATAAATAAATTCCCCTTCCTCTATGCTCCAGCCACCTTTCCTAGGGATAGGTTGACCTAACTCACAAATAAGCTCTGGAAATGCAAAAGGCTCTGGGACCCCTTTAACATAGCCACTGACGGATTTAAGAGGCAATTCTTATTTATTATACATTATGGTAATTCATTTTTCATTGTTTGGGAGATTCAAGGGGCATTGTGTTACCTTTAAAGAAAGTGCTGACAAGCTACCACAAGTGTAAGGAGAGAGGCCACACAAGAGGAGGAAAAGAAAACCAGTGCTAATGGCTGTTTGCTCGAATGTGGCTGATGTTCTTCATTCAGCCTGTATTTACTTAGGAATTCAAGGAATATTACAATTGTGGCAACTGGCTGGGGGCTACTCTGTTTTATAACTTGGTTCCCTTATTCGCATCAAGTGATCAAAGCCAATCAATGTCCTGGTTTGGGATGCAGGACACCAAGGTGCAGAGTCGCTGAGGAAGGCAATGAGCACTCTCCTTTACTCCAGCACTCAACACGTGGCAATCACTGGCCACTGCATGAATATTGCACTTCATTACAGTGTGCTAGGCACTGCCTTTTCTCTGCTCAGGCTCCTAGACTACTGCATTTGGCTCTGCACAGAAACAAGTTAGCTTTCTCTTTGGACTTGGACATACAAAGCCAAGGCAGCTTTCCTTTCCTGTGTTTACTTACTTGGTATTTCTTGTGCCTGGTTACTTTTAGACAGCCCATGTTTATTGTATTTCTAGGATCAAGAATGTAAAATGTTGATAAAAATCCTATCTTGGATTATCTTCGCAAGCAAACTCCCCGAGAGATAACAGTTGGTCTGTTAACAGCTGAGCCAGTAAAGCCTGCTTGCCTAAGAATTTGTGCCTGATACTGAGCTGCTGTGTGGATGGACTGTTATCTGTAGTAAGGGATCAACATTCACTACAACCTGCCCTTCAGTAGGGACACAAGTTTGATCCCTTTTCTCTGCTGCGTTATTTTTATAAATCAAATGAAAACAGGATCTGTTCTAGAATTTGCCCCTTCTGCGAAGTTTAGTTTAAATGTCTTTGAAACAGAGAGGAGGAAAACTGACAGTCAAATATGACCAGAAAAAAATAAATCCCCTTCTAGAAAAAAAATAATAAAATAATAATAAGTTCTGTGTAGAGCAAAGGTTGGGAACTCTGCTCAATCATATTTCATGTAAGACAACTGGAATCATTTTGGGGGGACTACATAAGTATTTAGCATATTAATAACCCATTCAATGCATTTATAGAATTCACACAAGGAAAAAAGTGTTTTTAGAAGTCATTTTAATAGCAAAATTACACCTAATACACTGCAAAGTGGATATAAATAGGAGATAAGTGATATTCTCAAATTTCTTTTACAGTATTTCTATATATCATCAGTATTTGCTAATTCTAGCTAATTCTGAGACAATTTTCTTTCCTTTAATTCTACATTCTGTAGACATAACATTATAGAAAAACATCTTCAAATCCCAGGCCCCATGTTTTCCTATGCTCAATGTTAATATACACACACATGCATATTGTGCACAACTTCAAGCTGAGCTATAATAAACTGATCATAGGAAGTAGTAAAAAAGGAGAAAAACAGCACATATTGAAAAGGATAAATAAATCATAACTTTAAAGACACCATCTTAATAGTTAGTGGGAGATGGAGGGAGGGCAGAAAAGGGAAGATGCAGAGGACCGAGACACAGTTTGAGTTTTTATAAACACCATTACATGGATCAGCCTGAAATAAATAGGCTGAATCTAACATATTCATTCAGCAAGAGAGATATCCACATTCAGAGAGCTCTCTTGATGTCTGTATTTACAGCCAAAACTATTTTATTTTATTTTTTAATCCTGTGGGCTTTGCAATTTCAAATCAGAAATCTGCAACTTAGTTTTAAATCTGTCAAATGTAAATTATTGGACTAAGTAACAGAGCTCCCTCTAATGGTGCTTCTATAGTTATACCAATTTATAATACATTCTTACAAGTTGTTCTTTGTACTTCTTGTTAATAAAGTTGCATCAAGCTCAGGACTGCCTTTGTTGTGTATACTTGTGTTTATTTGTTCCCATCCAGTACAACATCTTTTCTGTCTGAGAAAAGAGCAGTTTATTGCAGTACAATCTGAATATCAAAGGGAGCTTGTGCAGAAGAAGATCGTTACTACATATTAAGCAACCGAAAAAGGGAGCAGAAGCATCTAGGTAGAGTTTCATAAAGCTTTTTTTTTTTTTTTTTCTGTTTGTAGGTACTGGTTACTTTCTCCAAACAAAACACCCATACATTAACAAATAGAGTAATACTTTCCCTGCATTCTTGGAATTTCTTTATTGCTTGCTTTCTCGCCTTGTCATCCCATCATGGGAGAGGTTGCTGCTACCATTGGGATACAGCCAGGCATAAAACCGTTGAGGTGGCTTGCAGGCAATACAGATTCAAAGAGAAAAAAAAGTGAGGAAAGAAGTGTAAGCACTTGACAAACCTTAAGTAAGATAATGTGAAATCTTGCTGATGCAGAACATTTTTTTGTTCACTTGCTTTTCATCTAGAACCTAGTCAAACCCAGGCTTATTTTGTATAATTCTCCCTGCTCCACCCTGTTTGTTGCAAGTTCAAATGAAACAAGACCTAAAGGTAAACCACACCTAATTTTGATCCAGAAAAACGAAAACTACAATCAAGGTTCCGTTTGTTTTCTTGACCCCCCAAACCACTCTGATTTTGCCCCACGGTACTTTGAATATTTCCAGTTTGACCACAAGTAGAAGTACACTGCATTACTTCATCTTTCCCTTCATTTGTGCACATCACAGAGCTGAGTAAATCAGCAAAATTACCACTGCTCAGTGAAGGAATAAGTCTATCATGGGAGAGATATTACCACTATGAAATAAGAGGTATTGACATGGCTGTGTAAAGAAGTCAGCACAATTAATCTCCTCTTAAATATATAAGGATGAAACTCATGCACACATTTTAAACAAAAGATAGAATTGGACAGCAGCTTTAGTATGTAGTGTTGAAAGAAGAATAGAGCAAGGACAATCTTTCCAGAAAAAATAAAAATAAAATAAAATAAAATAAAATAAGAGAGTGAACTGAACAGAAGGTTCTGGAAAGAAACCCAGTTTCACAAAACCATAACTGTGCACAGCTATTTTTAAATGTATTTTGTACTTTATAAAAAAAATTATGAGTATACACCATCTTGGTTTAAGGAATCAGAGCAGCAGAAGTACTGAGAGAAATAAAACACACCCTTGGCTAAGTATCTTGGTCTGTCTCCCAAGGGAGAGAAAGCATTTCTGGTGGTCAGGCGAAAATGAAAGCAGGGATTCATTATTATTACTTTTGTAGAGCTATATTTTACATAAAAAGGCAGGAATATGGAGAGGGCACTTATTTTAACTTTCCCAGGCACTTAATTGCTAGCACAGCTTTAAATAACTGGTTCTCTTCCTTCATAGCACCTGCCTATGAAAGGGCTGGTCAGTATTCAGGTTGTCTTTTTTTGTTTGTTTTGTTTTTTAAGTTGATAGTGTTGAAAATCCATCTCCTCCAAAAACCATCACACAAGCTCAAAAACCTGGAAATGAACATTTAATAGAGGCAGCACTCAGCAGCTGGAGCACTGCAGGTGGACAGGTTGCAAGTCCCTTTTAGGTCACAGTAGTGGGTGGCAGTGGCAGTAGCTTATTTGATCCTGAGCTACCATCTTATTTTAGTTTGAAAAAATGCCTCATCATGGTTTTAATATTACAGAATGAACTTAATTAAACTGTAAAACATTAAACAACACTAGGAAAGATGATATCCTGTAGGAAGAAAAGAATAAATCAAGTGCCTTAGTGACTTGGAAAAAAATAAATATAAACTGGTTGTAAAAATAAATCAATAGTTTCCAGTCCTATCCACTGCCTTCTAGTAGACACAGCAAGGTGAGCTTACCTTTTAAGAGAACATTTTCTTCAAGAAAAATAAAAGAAAAATCTGATAAATACAAGTCTTGGAAAACGAAAAATCACCTCCTTTCTCTCTTTTTAATTTTAAATTTTATTTTTTATGTCACTCTGCCATGCTAAAAACTGCACAATACAAAGGGTTTACCATGTTTCTTCAGCTTTAGAAAACACAAACTGTGGAATATTGCAACATTACCATTCTAATTTATAAAAAGTCTGGAATGTATGTGTGAGTGGAAAGGAAAGGCAGAAAGAGGCTTTTCTGACATGTACCATCACATGACTGAAGAACTTTATAGAAAGTACAAGCAAAGAAAAAAAAAAAAAAAAAAAAAGGAGAGCAAAGGAACAAAACAAGAAACCAAAAGGAGAAAAAATGGTGGCAGGGAAACAAATTCAAAACGATATCCAACATAACTTTTTCAAAAAAATAAAAACTGTCATGAATGATAAAGATGTCTTTTATGGAAATTTAAATAAAAAAGAATCAGATGAAGCCTTCTTCAAATAAAAAATGTGTTTCTACCAGCTGTCACAAAAATATTGCACAATGACTGGCACAGAAAACTAACCTGTCATTTTTTTTAATTTATTTTTATTTTTTTGAATGCATAATCAATGCATCAGAAAAGCTAAACTGGAAAAATAATTTACCACATTAGATTTAACCTTCAAACAAGCAAAAGCCCGAGTCTTCTCAGTCTGTGAATTACAAAACTACTGAAGATGATGCGATTGATTCCATGAGGTGATTAACTGGGTGTCCGACTTCAAGTCGCAGTGGGTCAGTGGAATTCTGAGTTGGGGCTGCAGTAAAAATCAGGGACAACCTTAATATCTTCTGCATAAGAAACTGTCAGTAAGAAATGAAAGTCCTTGGTCTTCAGAGGACTCTTGGTAAATCACCATGATTGACCAGGAATGTGAGGACAAAGACTGTCAAAGAGATAGGCCGGGACTATGTAGCACCTTACAAACAAGGAGAGCAATTTCAAAACCAGTGTGGTATTTGACTGGCAGCCAATACATTTTCAAAATAAATCAAATGTTCTCCTGTCGTCTCCTTTTCATAAGAAACCTGGCAGCCACATTCTGTGCTAGTTGGAGTTTATGTAAAGTCCCTGGTTCCCTTAACACAGAGAAAACCCAGCCTACGCTACAAGTATTTTCACTGTTCCTCTGAACCAGACATGCATCCTCAAACAGCACTCTGCTTTCCTGTGATTTTTTCATCATATTGCATTCACGAGGAGACTTTAAAAGGTTAGATTGCACTGATGAGGAAAAAATAATAATAATTTTACTTGCAGATTGTGATCTCAGGAGTCATTCTGCATGTATATTTGAATGCTAACACAGATTTGATCATTTTCAGAAACAAAATCAACTGACCTCATTAAAATTCTGAGTGATTTTTTAGATGAATTTGACATCATTATGTTACTTTTTTTTTTTTTTTTTTTTTTTTTTTAACATGGTAGTATCTTTTTCCATGCCCACTGTATTAGTATTTACTACACCAGAAAAAATATTTTGGTTTCAGTTTACTTCTGAGTGATAGCTGAGTATTTTGCAAAGATTAAGCAGAGCAGAAACTGGCATCAAGAGGGGATAGAAGGGTGGAAGGTAGTGCTAACCATTGAAACAGAGGGAAATGATAAATATGTATGGGTCCTGTGCAATAAATCTTCCTTTAGAAAACAGTGAAACAGACAGAAGTAGAAGATAAGGAGCCTCACCACAATAAAAGAAAAGAACCTGTAGCAACCAAATCTGTAAGTGGACAAAGACAGTTACACTGCTTTATACCAGCTAATAAAAACAACTTATGTCAGCATGTACTTTTTCTTTTTTTTTAATTCCATTTATATATAAAAGGCCAAATTCTTAATAATGGACTCTTGAAAGTAATTCATAGATTCCATTAAAAGCAGCCTGAGGGATACAGCAGAATTTTAGTAGGAGAGAGAAAAAATGCAATGGATGTAATGTGTTGTCTGATTTTTTTCAGAAAGGTGCTGAATATAACATCAGATATCTCACATGAAAGAGTTTTTAGATGAGTAAGGATATGAGAAATGAAAACTGACTGCAGGGATGGAAGAATAAATGTAGTTACAAATAAATCTCTGGGTTTCAAGGTGGCACACAGCAAGTTACTGCTGCATGAACACTAGAACCAATTTTAATATCTTTATTAATAATCTCTAAGAGGGAGCATACAGCACCTTAACTAAATATGCACAGCACATTAATTAGTAAGTGTTACAAACATCAGGGATGACCTAGAGACATTTAAAACTCCAGAGAGGAATAAACAAATGAAGTACTACCCAGACAAAAACATGCTAACATCCTGGGGAAAAGGGTGTTTAAGTACTGCCCTGAACTTGGAGTTCTAGTGGCCTTTGCAATAGATGCCAAAAGCAAATTAACTCTGCAACACTTATATATATAATGCTACACAGAGCAAACCCATATAAAATATTTTGTGTGCCTCCTTTTAAAGGGGAAAAGGTATTCAATCTTCACTGAGGCAGTGCTAGCTCTTCACAATAATGCTTCAAGGGAAGAATGCCACATTTGTCTAGGATTTATCTAGATAACCAGATGAATTACTATGCTTTTTCCTCTCTAATCCCTATAGTTTATATCTTCCCCCCTCTTTTAACCAACAGAATCCTCCCTTCTAGTTCAAAAAATGAATTCTAATTAAAAAAGAGAGTGCAATGCAGTCTGATTACTATGTTTTACAAGTTATTTGTCTAAATTACGTGGCCTATGTATGAATAATTGCTTTTTATCATTGTTTGCTTTCTATAAAGATAGCTGAAAACTAATTAGAAATTGTTCTGTTGTTAGCCAATGCTGTCTTTGATCACTCCTTGCTTTTAAAGTTTGTGCCTGTGCCTGTACTGCATTCCCAAGATGCTTTCATTTACTGTTGCAGATAGAATTAGATCATGTCACAGGAGGAGTGCTGAGAGGGTGAGTAAAATCAATGGAAAAAAAAAAAAAAAAAAAAAAAGTTATTAAAAAGAAAAGCACAACTCTTCATTTAGGACTCTTTTACGATATAAGGGGAACTGGTATAGTCCTTCCATCCTTCCAACATGCTTATGATCAAACCCACAATGTGGCAGCCAAATATCCAGCACTCATTTCTTCAATAGCTCCTTGTTAATTCACTTAACTCAAATACTGTAGTTATGTTTGGGAAGCCCCACTCAAAATTTACATGGCCAACTGACTCAGAAACATTCCCCTGCTTCCATTAACTCTTTTTATATCTTCCTTTCAAAGCCTCATCACTCACGGAAAATGAGCCACTAGCGGCAGGCTCTGATTTTGACGGAAACACCATGGGAAAGGTGATTCACATACAGAGGACTGTTAATGTAGCACCCTCCAAAGCTCCTGTGGATACTCCTGTATTCAATATCACAGTAAACAAGGAAGCTAACAGGACAATCTCCACACCATTGGCCATTTGATACCTGATTATGCAGCAAGCTTGCCAGCAAGTTTGTTGAATAGGCTTTAAAATATCTTATATGGCTCGGTGCTCCCATAACCCCCCATTATATGAGACCTGGAACATCTCTTTTGGAATTCATCTCTGCTTCTCTCAGTGTAAGTCTAATTGTCTTCAACCTAAGTAGAACATATTGATCCCATTTGATTCTACAGTACATCTACTTCAAAGAGGCTTCACCATTATAGCTTTTATTAGGAAGAATCTTTACTACAAAGGGCAGCCCTTCTGCCTGCCCAGCATTTATCAATAGTTATACAGGGAAAACGAGCTCATTAACAATGTGCTATGCAGAACTCTGGAAACAGGGAAAATGCATAACAAATGACAACTCCCCCTACCTTAGAAAGCAAAATGTCCTATAGCAGCGATGGACAAATTTGATATCACAGGAATGTTTCTGCCCACACCCCATCAGTAAAGGAGGTTTGTACTGCATTTGAAGTTTATTCTAGAGAGTAAATAGCAAGTGCTTCTCTTGCATTCATCTTGCAGAATTAGCAATGTGGCTAGAAATTGCTCTGCTGGGAAAACCTTTACATTTTATGTTCCCCATCTTCTTGGGAATTGTTAGCACCTCTGTCCAAATCTTATCAGCCAGCTTTGCTAGCTATCTTCTTCATCACTCCCATTAACATAGAGAGAAAAGAGCATTTATCTTAGTCTTCTTCAGGGGCTGAACAAGGTGAGAGGAGTAGCAGATAATAGATGTGTTATGGGAATTTTTAGCCCTGCAGTTGTGCACACTATGCCCTGCAGCTCAGGTTTTGAGTTCCCGGTGCTCCCCAGTCTCTGAAGTCTTCTACAACACCAAGCCAGGAGGGTGGTAAGCAGAGATGTATATTTCAGATAGTGTGAGCAGCCTCTCTGATTTTTTTGACAGAAACATGCTTACCTCCTTAAGAAGACCCAAGCTTATATGATTAGTGTCTGTACTGGACTGGATCAGTGATTTACCTGGCTCTGACATCCTGCCTCTGACAGCAGCCCTTAGCAGACAAGGAGAGAAGGACAGTAAGAGTCATCAGGAGATACATTTATAGATGCACACAGTGGTACTCACTCCAGCATCTGCCTTCCTGGCTTCCAGTCATCAGGTGGCATAGAGACATCCAAGGCTGCACCTGGTTTTAACAGCCCTTGAAAGACTCAGCCCCTATTAAAGCATCTAAATGTTTGTTGTTGTTTTTTTACCTAGCATGCTTTCAAAAACCCAGACCCATGCTTCACTTCTTCCCCTCAATCAGGGGAAGGAGCCGGTCAGACATGCAGCTGCTGTTCATGGCCATTTTGCTGTGCCTCTCATGATTGCTGAGGTGACACTTGAGAAAGAGGTACACAGGACTTCTGTTTTCATCCAATTTAAAAACAAACTTCCAACCCACCCAAGCAGTCCAGCCACCTGCATGGGGAATTGTGTCCACTCTTGCAAGCCCTGTGTGGGAGCTCGGCATGTTGGATATGAAACAAGCAGGGCTGCAGAGCAGGCTCTGGGACATGAAAGACGAGACTCCTCACAGACTGTCTCTGCTATTGAAAATAAAGTGGAGTCTTTTTCTAAGAGATTAGAAGGTGCTGAAAACAAGTTTGCTGGTCTGCAAATTAGCTGTGCTGGATATGTTGGCATGTTTAATATGTTGCTCAAGGAAAATAAAGTGCTACAATACAAGATAGACAAAGTAGATAATGAGGCCAGAAACAGGAATTCTAAGAATAGTTCTGCACATCTGAGAAAACTGAAGCAGGGAAGGGGGTGTTTGCTCTGCACAGAGGATCTGTAGTACTGGGGGGGGGACGACCAGGTGCTGATGGCTTTGACCTCTGCCAGAGGAGCAGTACCAAAAGCAATGTGTTCTGCAGGGGTCTGGCTCCCAGCACAGGAGCACTTCCATGCCAATGGGCAGCTCCCAGAGACTGGGCTCTGAAAGGTGGCTCAGGCTGGCAAATAAGCTCCCCCAGATGCTCACCACTTCTGCTCCCATGGTGAAACACAGCTTTTTGACCTTGGCTTCCCAAAGGGTTGTACATAAATTGCTGCCGTGGTGCAGATGCTTACTCTTGGGACTGGAAGGGAGATGCCCCAGGGGCCGCCATGCTTCACACCTAAGTGGGAAGCGCCCACAAAGTGACCAGGGATCCCCAAAGCCTCCTTTACTTGCCCTGGTGCTTTTTCCATCTGGCTCCCCTTCCTAGTAAACACAGCACCCACTTGTGTGCTTTACACACAACTGTCCTGTTTCACACACATCAACTGTTCACCCTAAACTAGCTCAGCTGGACCAGTCCTCTTCTCAAAATGTTTCTCTCTCAGACAAACATTGTATCAACCAGATTATAATAACCTAAAGTAGGCAGAAATTCTCCAGATCTGTTTTCTTTTATACTCAGAACAATAGCATGCTCCCCTTACATCAGCCTGCCTGTTTTCCCCCAAGTGCAATACCTATTGAGCGCAGTAATTTCAAGTCTGAGGGAATTATTCTGACTCAAGGGGAGCTCTGTCTATTTGCATGTGGGAATAAGTACTCACAAATTTCTACCCTGTTTTTTTTTTTTTTTCTTCTTCTTCTTCTAGTTTGTTGCTTCTTCCTTCTCTACCCCCAACAGTACAATTAAGATTTAGTTCAGAAAGAATCTTGAGCATCTCCTGCTCCAGAACACCAGTGAAGCAGCTATTTAATAGGTCCACATGGTTTCTGAATAGATGCCAGCTGAAATGCATGTTAAGTCTTTCCAAATCAGGGTGTTAAACTTACCACACGCCACTGTGCAAAGCCTTAGCTCATCAGCTTGTTGGAATAGGGACTGCTCACATTTCCGCAATGCTAAAAGCATTGGGCTGCTAATCCTGCCTCGTTCTAATGTTGCATAAACAAAGACCATTTGGTTTCTGCTGAACAAGAACAGTTTGGATGCATACAACAGCTGCTCCACACTTACAGCTCAAGTTCAGCTTGTTTGGGTACAAGTCGCACTCGAGGTTTGTTCCCATTCCTGTGCACATGCTCATCCCTTCTGCTGCTGAACGCTGCGCAGCAAAGAGCTCCTGCACAAAAGCAAAGCTAAAGGTCATGCTGCTTCTTCATTGCTAGGGCACAGCTACTCCACTTCATCTGCTAAGAGAGAAGTCACGGTCGTTACTAAATCTGGATTACTTACAGTTCAGTACAGAGGGTGGGAAGCGGGGGCATCACCTTGCACACCTGGCTTTACAGGCTGAGCCCTCAGCACAGCAGCTCGCGTGCACCAGTGCCAGGCTTGGGGACCACGGGGACGTTCTGTAAAGTTTAGGAATTGCTCATGGGGGGGAAGAGGAAGGAAGGGATATCCAAAACTCAGAAACATCGGCTTTGATGTTGCATGCTTTCCCCCTGTCATTCAAACACATGTTTTTTTGTTTAAGGATGATTAATATATTTCTAATGTTTTTTTTTTTTTTTTTTTTTTTTTTTTTTTTTCTGAGCTGAAGGGAAGCTTGTGCTCTATATTACAAGAGGCTAGAAAAACACCCCGAAAGCTGAGTTGGCATAAGTGTGTAGCCTGTATGTGATGTTTGTTATGATTTTTGAGGAGATCTTTGTCTCCTCATTTTTTGCTGTTTCTTTTTGCATTTGTCACTGTCCTGTTTGAGGCATCTTGTCTTCACTCCCACATTAGCCCAAGTCCCAAGAAGAATTCAACCCAAAAGGCCCTTGTAGGAAGATTTAACAAGTACAGAACTGAGCCAGGCTCCATGCAGAACCTGTAATACACACAGTCAGCTTTTCTGCCACTGCAGTTCAACCTGCCAAAAATCTGGGTTTGATAGTGCACATTGGAGGGTGCTTGTCAGGTGCCCAGCTTAAGGTACTGCATACCTGTGGGAGATCCTGGGCTGCTGTTCTGGCAGTGGAAAAGGGAGATTAGCCCTGAGCCCAGGCAGATCCAGCATGTCTTACTGGAGGCAGGGAGTCATTCTCTCATGAAGATGGTTTTCAGCCTTTGCAGGGGTAACCGCAGGTGGTGGCTGTGTGTGGCGGGAGGGGGTGGGGGAAGGGAGGGCAGGGAACAGCAGGAGGGAAATGTTTGTCTGCAAACATTCAGATGTAAGCAGTTCCTTGAATCTGATCCACAGCACTCATTAAACACTGCAGTGGGGCAGGCACTGGGTTGACATGGACAGCTAAATTGTCCACTCAGGCTTACAGGTCAAGGGCCTGAAAGTCCAAGAGAAGGAGTACTCCATGTGCATATGGCACAAGCTGTAACACGTAGCCAAAAGTAGCCCAGGAGGTACTCAGATTCACTCATTTCTCTTTCTGTCATTTTCACCTTGTAGATAAGGTATGAAAACCTCATTATATTCCACTTCCCAAGTCTTATGGCTCTGACAATATATTCAGAAAGAATTCCTTTGCTACTATTAACTACCTGCTGGCACTCAGTGAGGTTCCTTTAGAAACAATCTATTACCAAAAAGGAAAGGTCCAAGTTTCAAGGACAGATTATTTCAACCACAGCAAGCCATCCTGCACAGAGAGGAAAGCAGCACCTTTCCTCTCCCAGCACCTTTCAAAGCTGCTCAGTGGGGGAAGCAGCAGCCCACGGGCAGGTATGCTGAATTTCCAGGTGGGAAAGTAATGGCAGAAAACTCAGGCCACCACAAGATCACATCCTGAACAAGTCCAGCAGAAAAAAAAAAAATTTCAGCTCTTCACTATGAAGAGCTCTTAAAAAGAATATAGATCCTACACTGTCCCTTTAGTCATCCAGAGGGATCATAAGAACATTTAAGAAAGCACGTGCTGTGTAATATTATTTGCATGTATAGTATTATTCCTATTTGCACTTATAAAACAGAGATACAGAAATAACTAATACATTCTTGGGAAAAAAATAGAAACATGGTCAGAATAGAAAGCAGATTATTCTAAATTCCAGGTAATGATGCATATACTCCTTTTCCCTTTCTTTTATTTTAAAAACTCTAGAAACTCAAATGTATGCTTCAATCACAATTTAACAATATTACAGTTTACATTACTATCCAAATACCTTTGATGGTTCTCTTTAAAATATTTCTCATTGAGTTTACTTTTTAAAATGCATACAAGTATAAATATTTCAGGAAAAAGGGAAAAATGCTAATGGAGTAAGAGTAGGAAAAAAAAAAATCAAGTAATGTTGAGTGACACATAAAAAGTAGGCTTTGTTAATGTTATATTCATTACATTAGAAAAAGTTTTACAGGAAGTGTAGTAAATCCACCGCAGATGTGATAAAGATTAAAACCTCTTTTAAAGCAAATCTGTCCATTTAAAATAACCCAAAAGGCATGTGCAACATTTCTCAACAATTCTCCAAATAAATAGCTGGTGAAACAAACTTAGTATTAAACTGAAGCTTTTCATAAATTCTACACAAATACAGTCCTGCTAATCAAGATGAAAATCACAAAATCCCCATTTCCCTTCATCTCCAAGAGATATTAAAAAGCACTTAGAAGCTAATTTGAAATGGCAGCCCCTTTGCTGTAGCACTGTCCTACCTACCACAACAACACATGGAGCCACACAGGAGAATATAAGCACTGCACTGCCCTTAGAGCACTAAGGGATTTATTCAAATATACTTTTTTTATTTATTTTTTTTTTAACTACATGCATCTAAGGAAGAAAATGATACTACTTTATCCACTGTTTCATGTTTTCTTCCTTTTTTTTTTTTTTTTAAAGCATCTTTAGATGAACCAGGATTAAATATTTGCATTAGGCATACCTATAAATGCCATCGAACAGCTGGGTCCTATCAACCCAAACATCACAAATGGCTTGCAAGATTTTGATTACTACATGCATATTAAATCAGCATTAACATTTTTTCCTAAAGAATATATGCCAGATCAGGAGAGTAAAATGAGAGTTTAAAAATAAAGAATTAAGGCAGCCACTTCATCATGATAGCATGTAGTATTTCATTCTTCTCCAAAGTGTGTCTGAGCCCTGCAATTTTCATTTAGGATTTCTACAATTCTCCCTGTATTTAATCGATATTTTAAAGCAGCTGAATTAGAAGAAGTGTATATATATAAACATTGTTAACAATGGACACCCAGAAGAAAAATAACCACTTCTGCTGCATAAGAAAATGTTTTGCTATTGCTTTTTAAGATAAGGTATAACCTGACCATTACATACTACTCTCACATGTGAGGTCTATAAGAGAATGTAAGAAAGCTGAAAACAGCCCTGAGACCCAAACCTGCAAACATTTTTTTCCGTGATTAACTACTCTGCCATGAGGAATCTCATTTGACCATTAGGAGTACTCAAAATACCAAAGTTAAATACATACATAAGTATTTACAGGTTTGGACTTTGATATGACCCGAGGAAGCAGCAAAGAAACTCTGTCCCTGATTTTCTTTGTTCTCAGCTGTGCTAATTCCCATCTCTACAGGAAGGATTTCTTCAGGGAAAAGAACAGTCATTGGCTAGTAGCCTCCCCTGGGCACCCAGAATTTCAATTCAGATTTTTAATTAGAAGAAAAAGTTCTCTCTCTCCCAACAAAAGCAGTATAACAAGAACATGTGTGCAGATTGCCGCCCATAAAACAACTATACATAACATTAAATATTTTCATATCTTATGTTCGCTTGGCAAGAATTAAATTTGCTACTCATGAGTACTCCTGACATTCCAAGTTCATGCCAAGAAATGTATTTACTACCACACACTGCCATCTTTTATGTAACATAACATGTGCGTGTTTATATACATATACGCACACAGTCAGAAAGAGCTGTGTGCCATAAATAATAATAATAAATCAAGTGAAAATACTATTTAACCTCACACACCAAATTCACTAATGAACATAAGCAAGGTACAGATAAAAGCTATGCCCAATTTTCATCATGATGTAATCGCTATTCTCAAACTGAGAAAATTAACATGCTAGCCAAACTAACGTAAAGTAGACTAACTTGGCCAAATCACTCAGTCCCTCATGCAGGATCAGGCTGAGGCTCAATGCTTCCCAGGACTAGGTCTCCCTGGCCTCGAGAGCTGGGGGCTATCACCCTGCTGCATCTGCTGCTGATGCGCACTACTCCCTGTTTGGCATGTGAAGGCCTTAGAGTTTGACCTAATTTTAACTCAAGTTGGGAAATCACAACCACTCTTTGCATCTGCCTGTACAGACACAAGGCAGCTTCATCTTCAGGAAGAAAACAGAGGCTACTCAGAAAATTCTTATGATATTATACAACACAGATAAAAGAAATATGGGGAGCAAGCAGCAACTCTTATAGTAGGAACTCAAAATTCAGCAGTCTGACACAGGTTTTATAAGAAGCATCCATTTATTTAATAAGGGAAACACTTTGTGGATTTAATTTTATTTATCTATCTTAACATCCAGGTAGTTTATCAGATCTTGAGAGATATTAGGATCATATTTAGTGATATTTCTCTCCCATCAAGTTGCACAGGAGCTGGTTTAAGCAGCCGCTGGAGAAGCTTTACCCAACGCTTCAGGGTCCTTGGACTCTACAGAGACACCAAAGCATCATTTAAGCCATGCTGACCTTTGCAGCAGGATAAATAGCAAAGGGGAAGAGATGTGTCCTTCCCCAATGGCCCAAGCATCCCTTGAGCACAGACAGGGCTGGCTACTGCTGTGGGCAGAGGAGCAGGAACACCAAACCCATCGAGAGATGCCTTCTGACCTGTGCTGTCTCCCAGGAGAAGGCACCAGCACTGCAGGAAGGGATGCAAAAGAGCTGCAGCAAGCAGCTACAGAGCAATCTTCCTGTGAGAAAAAATGCTTCCAAGCCCTTAGTCTAGGATCTGAGCATCAGCACTTGCATCCCTTTGAAACTTTTAAGTGGATTTGGCTACATTTTAATATATGGTAAAATTTAACTGTGATAGCTATCTTTGAAATGTGCTTTTTGTATGAATAAGTTTCAGACAAGGTGTGGTCATTTGGGGGGATTTAGTTAATAACTCCTGGGAAACTCTCACTTGAAAACTTACAAAATTTTTGAGTGTGCAGGAAACTGTCACCAATAGAGCAGCAAGAGAATCACCAAAACTATCTGTGAAGCTTGAAAAAAAAAGTCTTCCCCTACCTGGTTTCAAGCTGATGAATGACATGTGAGTGTGCCCTTCAACAAATAAGCAAACAAAGTTTTCCTGATTAAATAATGAGCTATTGCCTGCATCAGAAAAAAAGCATGTAAACAAACACAGAACAACTGAGAGCTAAACTGAGGAGATAAAGCAGTTTCAGTAAAGACCAAGAGTTTCTCCAGAGCACGAGCTGTGAACAGCAAGCTGAGCCCATGTCACCAGTTTGGTTGGCACTGGCTGAGGCCATTACTTATTAAAATTGGTTGAATTTAGCTCCTTCCATTTCCTGGAGTACTTTTTTTCTTCCTCCAAATAGCAGTGAAAAGTAAAGAGGTGGAAGTTGTTGATATGGTGATGACATTAATTTTTGATGTCTTTCTTCAAACAAAAGATGCACACCCAGCTATCAAAATAAAGTGAACATTGTTTAATGCTACTTGCCTGACTTTCCCTCCCCCTTTACCTTGCCTAGGTGTATAGATCTGAGCCAACAGGATGTAAAATGTTATCCAACCAGAACTTCCCACAATGAAAATATTTTATCCCCGTGTTGCCTCTTCTTGTTTCTGAAGTCCTTTTTATTAATGTTCCCTTTACCTTAGTCCTCTTTTAAGTCATTTTCAAAAGGATGACAAATGCCTATCAAAAACATGGTGTCAGAAAGGAAAAGTCATTTCTCCAGGACAGTTCTCCTTCCTCTCTTTCAAAGAACAGCAGGAAACTATGGGTCCCAGAGAGGGTGACTGATGTGCGGATATGCTGTGCACAACTGGGAACCCCTTCTCTGTTGAGCAAGAATAACTGCAGCTGCTGCAATGGTATCAACAGCATTGTATGCAACATTCTTGTAAAGGCATAGCTATACGTGATTAGGAGCTTCCATGCTGTTATCTTCATATTGTCCAACCAGAAATACAGCAATATATATATTATCCAAAAGCTTGGAATCCTAATCAATATCTCGACTTGGGAAAACAAACACTTCCTCCAGCCCAACCCCCTTGACCCTCCCATTTCCTATTCCTGCAACGCAATAAAAATGCTTGCAAAAGTTTTGGACAGTCTCCTATCTTTTCTCCTGCTTAAGAAGAAAAGTAAATGCTCCTCAGATTCCTTGTAACAGGGTGAAGTTTAAAATAATTTCTAAAACATTTTATAGCATCTTAAAATATTCTCTTTTATCTTTTATATTTTTCTTACAGTGTCTGTAGATTATGGGCTGAGTTTAAAAAACCCTTGGGTGCTACTTTTGGAGTTGAGAGTATGCATATGGTGCACACATTTCCAACTAAGCGATGACTTCCATGAGACATAGTACTATATGTGGGTGGGATGCTGGCAAGTTACAGATTTTAATGTACAATTCAAATAAGGGCATGAAAATCCAAGTTTTGCAATAAAAGAAACATGTTGAAATTCAATGGGAGAAATTTAAAGTTATTTATTCTCTGCCTTCAAAAGAGCTGAGATTTTTGGTTGTGTCCTGAGGCTGTACAAAATGGCTACATGGAAAAATCTGTCTCCAAGAAAATCTGCTTGGGACGGCAGGCATTAGGCTGTTTTTGTGATGTCATCTAGAGTATTGTTTCACAGAAAATATGGAATTGATTGCATTTTGCTAACTGAAGTGGAAACAAAAAGATTTCTCATGCTCAGTTGTAATCACTTCAAAATTAGGTTTAATACATCTTTCTGCCCTCAACAGAAACCTCATTGGCCGCGAGCAACTTCAGCAACCCCTAAGGATGCATACTGATACCATGATGCCCTGTAAGAAGCAGGCTCTTGATGGCAATAGCTGTGGCTGCCTTAGGACTTGTACAGCATGGTCCTTTATGCTGGGGTAGCGACACTATAAAAATGCTTTGCCCAAGGCACAAACATAATTAGGGATGGCTCTGATCATTAGTACTGGAGAAGCAGTTATATTGTTTTGCAATTTATCCAGTACCAGCAAAATTCTCAGCTCTATGTAGTACATAGTTTTCATTTGTTTCCTTCCCCAAGAAAAGTATAGATTGACCACACCACAAAATATGACCACACCACACTGAGACATTGTGTCCCCAGTATGTTATAATATGCTCTGCTCTTCGTTGTATAGACACCATTACTGAATTGTGTTATAATACATTATAGCCCTGCATCAATAAAATATTTTTAGGTCTTTCACTGTGCTGACAGCATAGTACATAACAGATAACCATCAGATTCGTGAAAGTCTAGCATCAAATTTGTATGGATTCAAGTAATTTACCAAAAAAAAAAAAAAAAAAAAAAAAAAAAAATATTTAAAAAAGGATTTTTTATAAAAAAAAAAACCAAAAAAAAAAAAACCGTTGGGCTGTTTACAAACAAAATGG
>CM021776.1:888836-902175 GCA_011076525.1 Nettapus auritus | reverse complement strand
AAAAAAAAAAAAAAAAAAAAAAAAAAAAAAAGTCTTAAAGGAAGGATTTGTTACAAAGAAAGTACCTAGAGAAAGAAAAACTGTGTGCCTGTTTACTACAAAAATGGGAAGATATTCTAGCAAATGGAAGGGGGGTGGGTGGTGACAGCACAAGGCACAGGAATGTTAGCGGGAGAAGGATGAAAATTTTGGGGAATGCGGTATCAGGAAAGACCAAGAGGTTATGTAAAACTAATGAGACGTGCAGAGCCCTAAAACCACACATGCAGGGATCAAATCCCACAAACATCCCCATGTCATTTAAGAAAATCACTTTTTCTCATCAGATCTAAGACATACAATACAGTAGATTTAAAAAAAAAAAAAAAAAAAAAAAAAAAAACCTTGGCACATTAAAGTCTCCTATGAAATCAAAGAAAAGCACCTCCACCCTAAACTTTTTTTGGGGGGAGGGGGGGGAGCATGCTCCCTTCACTAGCTATTCCCACCAGTGGAAGGAAAAAATAGATGAGAGATGCACAGAGCTATCAGCTCTTCCCATTCTATCTAAATAAAGCTGAAGCTTGGCCAGGACACTACTTTTATGAAAACGCCCTTGAAACCTGTAAAAACCAAGTCCCTCCCTTCAAAAAGCCGGCACATTTGGAACTTTCCCCCTACCTTAAGCCTAATCCACTGCTGGCTCACATGGGCTCTACCTGCCTATAACCCACCCGGGCTTCAGTGTCTCTCCAAAAGGCAGAGCCTGCGCCCGCGCACTGGCGACTCCCCAGACCAATGGGGAATGACTGCAGACTTGAAAGACATGCTGCTTAAAAGGCTCTCTCATGTTTCAGCTGACCATGTGTTTTCTCTTAGTATCCTGTGAGTTCAAATACCTTCGTATAACAGAAGTCAGATTGAAAAGGCATTGTGCATAAAATAATTCTTATCCACATTGGTACGAGCCTTTGTGCTTTTTAAAAGCATATACGAGTGGGCAGTACACTTAATGCTACTTGGTGCAGAGATTGCATCTTGTTCAAATCCAGTGATAAAAAAAAAAAAAAAAAAAAAAAGAAAGAAAAAAAAAAAAAAATTGTAAAGGTTTTCTTTTAAACCTGATCTGTAGCAGCACAGAAATATTTAACATCCACATCATTCATTCTTTTGAGAAAGACCAGATTTCTCTCCTCGCATGTAACACTGCTAACTCAAGCTCATGTGCCAACCACAGGGTCAAGCTCATGGTAATTACACAGTTTGCAACAGCATCCTGCTAAAGTCTATCCCAGATCATACAGCTGTTTTTTATTATTATTTATTTTTTTAAATAGCAGTAGTTCTTCATATTGAAAGATACAAGTGTGCCAGTGGGAAGAAATCCAAAATGTACCAACAAGCTGTTCAGTGAACACTCCCCAGTTCAGACAATGCAGTATCTCCAATTTTTAGAAGCTACAGATTTTAGAACAAATTCAAGTCACTTGGAATGCCACTGAAGTAAAGCTTGAATGCAGAATAAGTATTTGCTATCACAAAATAAGGTGGTATCAACTGTACTCAGAAACTGGGACATCTTGAGGACACCAGCTTAAGAAAGAACTTTCATTAAACTGTGAGGCCCATATTTTACTATAGCTTGGTTTCAATTCATTGTCAATGAGCAAACATTTCAGCAGCACTCTTCAAAGTCTGCATTTATACTGCAAACTTTGGCACTTCCCCATAGACATCATTTAGGACGATATGATGGACTCTGCACATTTGATCTCACCGTCTACTTTACAAGCTAAGCTAGTGGCTCACTAGTTGGCATGGGAGTTAGGAAGCAGCTGAGAGGTGTCTTGATTTATGGCGTTAGGTACTAACACATGGAAAAAAAATAATCTCTTGGTGGTGACTTTCCAGCCTTGCAGTTATATAAACTAATTTTGGACAAATTTAAACCTGAAATCACATGCAAATTCGTAGCTGGCCCCAGCACAGC
Source organism: Nettapus auritus (assembly GCA_011076525.1). Taxonomy (NCBI): domain Eukaryota; kingdom Metazoa; phylum Chordata; class Aves; order Anseriformes; family Anatidae; genus Nettapus; species Nettapus auritus. Next base: position 900,206 of record CM021776.1, on the reverse strand, counting down.
CTGCCTTGCTTTCAGGGCTCAGGAGAGACTTTTGGTGCTCTGCTACACAGCCCTGTCCTCACCCAGCTCCTGGACACAAACAAGCACAACATGCTGCAGCAGCTGGCAACAATCAACACCCCTGGGGAGGGTGGCACTGGAACTCCTTATTCTCTATCACCAGTTGAAATTCCTAATTTCCCTTAATCAGCCAGTGTGGAGCACCTCACACTACAACTGTATTATTATGGGTATAGAACTCATTCTCTGGGTTGTTCTGGGCAGTCTCTGGGACCCAATGCTCTCTTATGGACTTCAGGTAACCAGGAATGCTTGTAAAACATGGGTTAACATACTGAATCCTGTTGTCATGAAAATGTTTATTGCTACAGAAAAAAAGCTAGGGTTGTGAGAGTACTTAGGGTAACCATTTCTATGTCAAACTGTGCTTTACAAAAGCCATTTTAATTTGGTAAAGATGAACATACCACGTTAAATAAAATGTTCCTAAGACTAGAGCTTGTAATTGCTTGTGTTTGAGCCAGAAAGTCAGTTGTAAGTTGCTTACTAACATATACTTTTACTACTATGTTGAGTCAGCCATCCATGTGTCTGTTTTCCACTTTACACCACCCATCACAGAAGGCTGAGACTGGCAGCCTGTAAGAAGCACAGTGGCTGGAAAGGCCAGAGGTATAGCCCTGATTTCAAGTACTACATTCCTTCAGCCCACCAATCTGCCATCTACTTGAGGAAATGCAAGCTGTGTCCCTGGGAGAGACTTCAAAATGACTGGATACAAGTACTAGACAGCACCAGAGCAGTCATGGTAGAGACCGTCTTTCCTTAAGAAAATCTATAAGCCTCATGCTTTGGTTTGCATTTGCAGTCTTTCTGAAGCATGTGTTCTGAGTTGCTATGGGTTATGAACATGTCTCATGGAAATGAACTAAGCACCTAATCCCAGCACCACTCGGTTAATTAATACTTTGCTGTTAGCAGCACTATAACTGCATGAATTTCATGAGAATTAACAACTTTTTTTTGCATTAATGAGCTTTCGCATCTCCCAGGTGACAGCAGGGGGTATGCCAGAGGGACCTGTGCTCTGCTGCAGCCTCTGCCACCAGTCCCCAAGGGGCAACAGAGACCCCAGCACCAGAGCACAGGGCTCTGACCTCCCACCTCCAGCTCCTCACTCCCCACTGCTGTGACTGGCTGCACGGTGCGGAGAGGCATGGTGGCTTGGAGTGGGGAGAGGGAAGGCAACCCTCTGGCCTATGATTAAATGGACTAGAACTGAACTTGCAACAAAAATAAACACAGCAAGTACACAAATCAGCAACACTTGCGTGACTTATGGAAGACAAAAATCAAATTACTTCAAGATGATCTTTGCAATTACGTTAGCAAGTTCAATAGAGCATCAAAGATGACAGCTGCAGCTTTCTGCAGCAAGGAGCCCACAGAAGGTGGTGACAGAGCTCCTTCAGGCTTCAGCAGCGGCAGAGCTGAACTCCTCTTCCCTCCTATTCCTCAGGCATTACTCACCCAAGTATCATGAAGATCTTCATCAACCAGTATCAAGACAAAAAAGTTAGGGTGGCAATGACAGAACTGCAATGTGTTTGACACCATTAGGTGAGACTTCTCCCATTTTCAGTCTATGATTTGCACCCGCTCCAGATGCCCGTTTCCCCCCTGTGCAAACCCCTATATCCACAAAGGAGATGTACCACCTTCTTCATCCCCACACACATGTCGACGACAGCAGTGCTCAAAGCCTTAGTGGTGCCCAGGGTGCTGTCAGCAAAAGTGAGGAAATAATCCTGTGATAAGAGATTTTTTATTTATTTTTTTATTTTTTTTTTTTTTCCTGGCTGTCTGCACAGCTGCACATTATTAAAATAAATTATCTTGCTTGCTTTTATAAATTTCAACTGTAACAACACTTTGCATTAAATCAGTTACCTCCGAACACCAGATTTGCCTCAATTACTGAGTTAAGTTTGTCAATTTTCATGAGCAAGGAGGACAGTAGAACCCACAGCAATTTATAGATGAACACCAGAACAAATACATGGCTTATAGCCTTGAAAGGTCAGTGTTACCTTTGCTGTGAACAACATGAGATTAAACCAAGTGGTACGGGCCACGTTTTTGGACAGATTTCTGTAGATCTAAGATGAGTTCTGCATATTCTGTTAGTTTGCTCATTTGCAAACATCTGTAGCTTAACACACTGATCTTCCACTAAAAGCAAAGCAAAAGAAAACAAAACAAAAAAAATGGAGTTAGTTCCATTTTTTTTCCATATATGGGAAAAACTGTCTCTAAACAAAGTTAATTCTTGAGTCCAAGTAGGATTGAAGATGCTTTTCAGATAAGAAGTGATAAAATAAAATCACAACAGATCACAGAAAATGATGTTGTTATTCCCTTCCTGCAGCATTCATCTAATTTTATGTTTCACATTGGGGCAGTTTGGTCTTTTCAGAAGACCAGAAAGACGGCAGACAAACAGCAGTTGAGCAGTGGTTAGACTGCACTCACGTAACCCAGCAATCATAATTCTGGGGAGAAAATGATTTCCTGTCAGAAATATAGACTGAAACTGCCAAGAAAGTATCTCCAAAGCTACAAACTTATCACCATTAGACTTGTGATGAGAAGAAAAATCAGAATTGCACCACTTACTAAAGAACAGAAAAAACATGCATGAAATGTCATGCAGAGAGGAAGAAAGGATGACATAGCCATGAAGTCAGCTTGAGTTCTGAATAATTTGTTTTGAAATCGCGATTCTAGGAAAATATATAAAAAAAAAAAAAAAAAAAATCAGAGGAGTAAGAAGAATAGGTAAAAATACAGTTGCATTTACAGCCTACCCACTGTGACATTTTCTTTCCAGACAACTGGCAAGATTCTGCACTAGCTGTTAAACCATGTCTTAACAGTCTTGGGGATTTACTCATCTCTCCATCTTTTGTACCAGAACTATCAAGTGGGATGAACAACATGCAAATGATGTGAAAACAAATTCTTGGCTATCTATTTGAACCACCCCAGCTGCAATTTGGTGTTCAAAGCTTGCACCAGGATTACAGCCTTTTCTTAACCAAGAAAGGAATGTTTGAGAGGTGCCTTTCCTTGAGCTTTTTCAAAAGTATTCACCTAACAAAATTATCTCCCCAGCAGAGGAGAGAGATGAGTTGTTCTGCTCTTTTAGCACCAACAGTAGGAAAAGGGAAGAAACACCACACAGTGTGATTTCCTGATCATGCTACTTCTATCCTGTAGCCTTCTGACCCATTTCATCTGCTTTTCTCCAGTTTCAGTTGCTGAGCCCAAAGGAGATACATACTAGAAATAAATGGCTGGTTCATAGCAACATTGTCTCATGCAGCATCAGAAATTTTCACATGTGAAAAGCCTGTCCAGGTTGTTTGTTTGTTGTTGTTTGCTTTTAAAAAACACCAGTGACTACAGCAGATAAAGCATTACCACTAGTGAGTGCGTCAGCCAGCATATTATTTCAACCTCCCAGAGAAAAACAGACTGGAAATTCAAATATTGACTGCCACATGTCACTTGTGTTATGCCATGAAACCAAAACCCAAAGCAAATTGATTTTTTTTTTTTCCATAGAGCCCCAGAACATAAAATTTATCAAGAAAGGAGAAACACAGTAGGAGCTGAATCTAACTGTAAACACTGACACATCTCCACTAATAATGATTAATGACTAAGAAACAGAAAAAGGGAGGCCGCATACACAAATGCCAACCTGAGCTGACACTAAGACATAGAGCTATTTTAAATATTTTTCCTTCTAATTACATATTTCTTACTACTGTAAAATACCCAATATACAGAAACAGATCTGCTCTATTGCTTGTCTCAAAAGCAGCAGGCAGTCAAATAAGCTCTGAAAAGCTAATTCAAATGCCACTAGTAAAACAGCTCTGCTGTTCCTTCCACCAAAAATCCAAATAAAGCTCATTTACTTCTCTTGTGAGTGTATGAGAGGGCTCTTACCACCAAAGCTGTAATTATACAGTAATACATTAACACAGAGACCAAAGGCCCAAATCCACCATCCATGCTACAACCTCCAGATTTTTTGCTTGCATTTCAGTGGAAGCAGAACTCACTTTACCTGCAGGGAAGACTGTGGCCCCAGAAGCTCCGCTTGTTCACCCTTATGGAGGTGATCTCCAAAAGAGTGGGTAACTCCAGAGCATGCTAATAAATAGTACTTAGGATACGCCACTCTGTTCACTACTTTCCTAGGAACTTTCCTAGGACCAAAATTACTTTTCCTGGGCACAACACCTCTTTTTAAGAGAAAACTTCACAGCTAATATGTGGGCCTTCACTTTCTACATGGCCTGAGTTTCATCATTTACATGAAAATAAACGTAAATTTCAGTACTCTCCTGTTTCATTGACAGGTGGAAATGAGGTTTGCATGCCAGAGTGCATGTCTGGAGACAGCTAAGTATGCAGCAGTAAAGTCCGTCAGAGCTCTGGGGGTCCACACAGCAGCAGGTGTGGTTTCAACACCATGACAGCAGTGGCAGGTAAATCCTTGTGGTATAGAACATAGTAGTGCCATCAGTATGATGCCTCTCTCCACACAGTATTACCTCCACCCTCCCACAGGACAATGTCTGTGTGGAGGGGGAACCTAGGCTGTGCCAGGGGTCCCAGCCATGAGGGGGTTCAGCCAGGCCACATCTGGCACAAAGCAGGTGACAAGTGACAGAGAACAAACCCCATCCCTTAACAACACTGACCCCTCATCCAAAATTTTTGGTAGCTTTATGATATTTGGGGGTATCAAGGTTCCCTCCTTGCTGCCAATTGTCATGAAAGACTGCAATAGCATCCTCCATCACTGGTTCGATGCCACGTAAGACATCTGGAAGCAGGGTGTTGGCGGTATTTGTGCTATGCTTCCAGCAGGAAGCTATTTGCTGGTAGAGATCATGACAGCAATGCTGGAGATGAAAACACCCCAAAAAAAAAAAAAAAAAAAAAAAAAAAAAAAAAAAAAAGTGTCCATGACTGGCAACTTTTATTTTGCAACACATGTCAAACTCTTGTGTGTGATGTGGCACAACTAGCTATCACATGATGTAAGTGCAACAGCAGATATTTTAACATACAACACAATTGTTTGGGAGAAGTTTATGCGATTCCCTGCTGTGAGACACATAAAGTGACGGCCAAGTCCTGACAAGTGCTCTAAGTCCACTCAAACCAGTGCTGCAGGCTGAAAGTCTTTCTCATGGGGCAGGGTGCACTGGGCAGAAACTTCCAGAAGCAAAAGGCAAGTGGAAATCCTTCAAGCACACAGAAATATTAAGCAAACAGGAAGCAGAATTACTAGCTTGGGTTGGGCCTCCTCAGAGCAATGAAGCAATTCCCTTAGAATTGCCTCTATACGTTCAGAGCCTGCACTTACGACAGATTAGCCATGCTGTCATCTTATGTGAATACCACTCTTTGCCTGGGAAAATGAATTAACACCACACCAAAATTACTCCAGCAAAGCATTCTCAACGGGCACTCGTAACCTCAGGGATGCCATTTTAACAGCAGAAGGAACCAGCAAAATACAGGCTGGTTTACCAGTGGTGTTTTACTGCAGAACAAAACACAGTTTACAGAAGTAAGACACAGCAAGGAAACATGTCGCTCAGCCCCCTGCGTGATGGTGCAGCTCTTCAAGACAAGCAAGTCCTTCTTCATCCCTTCTAACACAGGCCTTAGGAAAAAATCACATCTGACATGAGTGAGTCATCTTCTCATTCAGACATGAATTCAGTTTATTCTTGTTGGAAGGATGACCTAACCCCTACCTTCTCCAGACTTCCTCAGCAGGGATCCAGGCACAGGGGTGGAGAGGGGCTCAGCAACAGAGGTGAAAAGAGGAAGGCAAAACATATACAAATGCATGGAAAAGTGATAATTCTGGAGCTTTCCTCCAGGAAACCATGTGCCATTGCACGGCAACAAAAATAACCCAGGGGTTCCCTCTCTGCTCTGGCTCCCTGTGAGGAGCCACTTTAAAGCTTTTAGAACATTTGCAGAGTTTGAGAGAAATGTTTTTTGTTTAACTTTAGCTACTTCTGAAATGCCTGGGGCCTGAAGAAACATATTTTTGGATTCCTCTTAAAGAGCAGTCTGAACTTTGAAGCTCAGGGAATTTTTTTTCAGAACAAATGTTAAATTAATAAACACCAAAATGACAAATCAGTCTGAGTTACTGGGGGGAAAATTAATCACTAAAAAAATCTTCTTGGATTAATTAATTGTGACACATTGTTACTTATTCTGTTTGGATGGTCTTGGAATGTCAAGTCCTGTGAACTACATTGCATAGCATGCTTTTGCCCTATCTCATTTGATACAAGTGCTTATTTTTCCCCCTACAAAATAAAAAAGGCTCATCAACACCATTGAAGAATCTTCAGTTTGGGTAACAATGAGATCATAACTAGTTTACGTACGGATCCTTCAAGTTTAAGAAACGTGCACATAGAAATTCAAAGCATCTGGAATCTAAATCACTTCTTTGTACGCAGCTGCTTTATAGCAGAAGTTTCATCCACAGTGTTGAATTGACTCTTCACTTTCTTGTTAATTGAGGTGCTTGACTGGAGTGCCCCACGTGACTCATTTATTCCTCACCACATTGCGAGAGATGGCTGGATAAAGAAACCTTGACTTCATGGGAAGTCTTGGGTCAGTCAGCTGCCCGGCAAGCTACACACAGACTATTAACTACAGATGCGTGGCTGTGGAATTATCTACGAAAACATATAAACAGGAACTGTATTGTGCCAGTATTGCCACATCCACATTTTTGTACACTCGTCTTTATTTTCCTCAGTCCATTTTCAGAAGCAAAGGCATGATTCATTCTTAATGGGTGCCCTATTAAGCACTTAAAAAGTAATAACATAAAAACAACCTTCCCCCGTAAGTACTGGTAAACAATGAAAAAAACAACTCACCACTGTAGTTCCGTAACATCCTAGGGAAGTACAAAGGGGGGACCTAATCAGCACACTTTTCTGTAGATTTTGGGGATATATTTTTCAGGAATCTGAGAACTGTGAATTTTGGAAGCCCAGAAGTATACCTACCAAGGACATTTGGAACAAGTTTGAAAGACAGACACATGCGGAGAGGGAGAGAAGGGGGGCAACACAGATTCCAGTATTCCAGTCTATTGTTACTAATGGAAGCCAAGCTAATTGTACTAGGACACCCCTACTGTGGGATGGAGCTGAGATAGGAGAATTCCTGCTGATTTTATCCCTTTGGAATCTTGCACCAGCATTACCACCCCAAAAACTTTAGTCCCATAAGAGGGACAGATCCTGAGCTGGCACTGATGGACAGTGTGCTTTGATTAACACCACAAGCTCCTGACCCAGAACATCAGCGCCCTGAGGAGGATTCCAGCAAACATCTGTTACCATTAAAGATCTCTGGTTGAGATCTACACCCAGAGAGGGCCAGGACTGAGGGATTGCATAGTTCCTCTGAGCCTTAAAGAGCACACAGAATTGAGTGTTAGCAGAGCAACATTTAAGAAACTCAGCTTTAGAATCAGAAATTAGGAATGTGAAGCTATTGATTTAGTGTTTTTTCTAATGCTTCTCTATTTAATGTCTGCAAATTTAATATTTAGATATGCAAGCCTTACAAAAATTATGTCTCGAGAAACAGCTTCTATACTTCTCATAATAAACAATATTTCCAAAAATACATGGTATGTGTAACAGAGGTTTACAGCTGGTATCCTACATTACATCTTAGAGCCACTTATCTAAAATGGAGTATCTGTAAAAAGCTTCTCTGTTTGCTATCTACACAGGTGTCCTGGAGCATTTTATAATCATGTAGCAGATCAGCATAGCCTTAGGATCTCAATCTGTAATAAAAGTACAGTAGGTTCATGACAGAGGGAAAGAGCTGTCTACCATTTGACACTGATTCCTTCCAGAAGATCATCTAAGAATGGAGGATGATGTCTTCAGTTCTTCATGAGAGAAAGATGAAGAAAACACGTCTTTTCCTAACCTTGCTCACCTAGGCTTTTTAAAGATAAAGTCAAGCTGGCAACTTACATAAACATTTAAATTTTGCCACTCTTAGTTATACTAAGTAGTTCATCTGAACTTGGCAAGAGATCTCATACAGTAAGGTCCACAAGCCAGGTATCTTTCAAGATCTCTACTTCCAAAAGTCAAGCGTTGAAGTAGTAAAGCCATAGTAACTAACAAAGTATTCAAAATGTACACCACCAAGGACGACAATCAGATATGAGAAATGACAGAGTCTACACAAGGCATGGATGTTTCCAAATATTCTCTAACCACAGAGAGCATCAGAAACTAAGTTACAAATTAAAGCAGATTGTGTGATAAAAATGCCCTCCAGAAAAGGCATATATCATCCCCTCAAAAAGAATGTGATGTGTTATCCACAGAATCCTGCACAATGACTAATCTGTCATTTCAGCCAGCCAAATCCTGAAGACGTTGTTTGAATCTTAACAAGGTAACAACAAAATCCACTAGAATGTAAGAACAAGGCACATATTCAGTTCCTACTACATCTGGCCTCTTTAGAGTTATTCTGCTTTTAATCTGCTGTAATAGAGACCTTACATTTGAGTTAAGATCTTGGAATTTGACATGTTCATATAGAAATATATATTGCATGCAAATGGCATTACAAAGGCAACACTAGTAGATCAGGCCTTGTGCTTAGTATGAATGAATTATGCCCTCCATTGAAGCAGTCCTCCTGTCATCCTTTTCCAAAGCATCTGTCATGCAGGATCTATATGTATTTCCTTGTTACAGGAGACAAAATCAGTGAAGATTTCACCTCACATTGCCTAGGCTGCGTACCGCGTTTCTCTCTGCCATTTACACCAAAGTGTTGCAGCCTCCCCCATAAATTTTGTCAATCATTCAGATTCCCACATATACCAGAAGGGCATAGACAAAAAATAAGTAATTATGTATAATGCAACGCAAATCGTGACACACAGTACTTCTGAAAAAAAGTATCATGTATTTTCAGGTACAAGCACATCATCATGCATACTGAGGATTGCTGGTATTTGTAACTATCCAGCATTCCACATAATGCATATGGAAATTGTTACCAGACTACTATCATTAGCATTTGTCTCATTGTACATATATAAATCAAATGGCACCGTAGCCTAAAAATGGACATATTATCTTTGACAGAAGTAAATATTTGCCTGCTAAGAGCTGTAGCAACGCTAACTTTTAAAGTATTGATTTGACACATCTTGCATTATTCATTTATTTTATAGTGTTTTTGGAGATGTTTCTTTGGCTATGGTTTTACTTTCAGTTCATTAAATCTTCAGACTTGATTCACATACTACGTGAGATAAGCATATCCTCAAGGGAATATTTCTCTTAAGAAATAGGCAGACCTGCAGTTTCCTATGACTATCAAGTAACTCCAACAATGTCTGCTAACAATGCATTTGTCCACCATAACTTGGTCTTTTCCCTATTTTTTCTTCTGATGTTCACTAGTTCATGTCTTGCTGAGTAACAACTCTCTTCATGCCGTGAAACCTATCATCAAAGAAAAACACAAAAACATAGCTGAAGAGTATTTTACAGCATTAATGCTCTGAATCTCCCTGCTCCAAGCAATGGCCAGTTCCAATTTGCTTAGAGATTAGTAGAGTAATCTTTACTACTCTAAGGTTGCTGATTTGCAAAACAAAGAGGTACTTGAGAAGTCCTTTAAAAACAAACAAACAACAAAACAAACAAACAAACAAGCATCAGCTCTTCTGAAATCAATACCCAAGGAAAAAAAGAAAACAAATCCCAGCCCTTACTTAAGAAAAGCTGTGTAAAGATTGCAGTTCTTTTATGAAGAACAACAGGAAAACCTCCCAGGAGCTGGGCTTGTTTCCTTTATAGAAGAGGCAGCAGGCAGCAGCCAACCCTGTAATGCCTGGTGAGCTGCAGCTGCTGCACTGCTATCAGCCCAGGGAGCAGAGGGCACCGGGGAGGGTGCTGCATTCTGCAAGGTGCCCTCGCAATGCCAGCTGGCACTGGGACCCAGGGGTCACCTGAGGAACTGCACAGAGGTCATCATCTTGTGTTCCTTTACTCAGGCGTTGCTGCCCAGAGGACTTTCATAAAGTAATTATAATAAATAAATAAAAGAAATTGTGGAATGAGCTGCTTTATAAAAACAAAACCAAAAAATAACTGTGAAACACACTTTAAATTCTACGCTTTGGTTTGCATTTTTTGAATTCCTTGCAATGGATCTGGAATAAATCAGCAATGGTTTAAACCAGTTCAGAAAGTGTTTGAATAGCTGCCTATGGAGTGTTCAGGGGTCCTCCGTCAGCTGAGTATTTTGACTGCTGCTGTTCAATCACCATTTGAGAAAGCAGGACTGCTGGGAAAGACAACACAACATAAACCAACATTGGCTATAAAAGCGTACAGCGTACCAATATTCACACTGCACATCCTGTGTGTTAAAGCCATTACCAAAAGCAACTTTGCATCACACCACTCAGCTATGCTCCTAGCTACCGATGTTCAATATAGTCACAGATACAAGGTCCTTTAAAAAACACCATGAGAGCCCAAACTACCTGATTGTATCTCTATAACAGAAACGCTAATTGACAACAAATAATTATTTTGCACTTATAAATTGTATAATGACGAACATACCACATGCATTCTAGGCTGTCTGCACTGGAAATCAACTGGGAAATTAGGAGGTATGGTGTAGAAACATCACTATGAATATACTGTATTACTGCTTTTGCAGCTGCAGCCCCAGAATTTGTTTCACAATAATTCAGTTACCCATGTTTAAATAACCAGCCAGCAGAAGAAAGGCTGATATACTTCATATGCATTCTGTTTGAGCAGGGGGGCCTTCACGTCTGGTCGAAAACTGTCAGGCTCATATGACACCACCGAAGTAGGAGAGATTCCTAACCATAACTAAAAGCAGAATTTGGCCAACACAATTGGAAAATACCAGCAGAGTATATACAAATGCACACACGCAACCTCATATAATAGCAGCAAATAAGAGTGATTTTTATAATGACACCTTTTAAAAAAACAAAGTTCCACGTACAAACCCCTCACTGCACTGCTCCATGGTTTGTTTCTCCCACTGCAACATCAACAGATACATATGAGACTTTGGTAAGGAAGAATGTTTTCTTTTCTTTTCTTCTCTTTTCTCTTCTTTTTTCTTTTCTTTTTCTTTTCTTTTCTTTTCTTTTCTTTTCTTTTCTTTTCTTTTCTTTTCTTTTCTTTTCTTTTCTTA